>VWPW01018080.1:0-21639 GCA_013389825.1 Crypturellus undulatus
TTTGAAAGGGTGCACTCTGTGTAAACAGAAGAAATACACTAATAATGCCCACCTGGGCAGTAGTAGCACATAATGCACATAAAACAGGAAGATAATTTTAGGCAAACATGCCTGGCATATTTAGATGTGCTGCTTCATAGCAAATGAAAGAAGCCCCCGTGATATTCTCTTCTAATGATATGAGTGAAAGATTGCCTCATTTTCATGCGACTTTTATAATTTGTTAAGTCCGTGGGACAGGACTTCACAGGAGACCTCACCTTAGGCAATGTAAATTTTACCTCAATTTGAGGTTTTTGTTAATGTTTCAAAGAGAACAGCGGAGAGCTCTGTATCGTGGTACTCTCACCTTGCATACTGAATTCTTTGCTGTATGTAGATGATGCATGATCACAAACATTTCATTTGGTCTGCCAACTGGTAATTGTAGGATGTGGTGCATCAGTAAAAGAAAGAACATTTTTGAAACGAAGTAGATTTAGACCTGCTTAAAATGCTGAAGAACTTTAAAAGTACTTTGATAACAGTAATATACTTTCTTGAAGTTCCGACTATAACATATGAAGGCCAACTGGCCGACTGAATACATGGATGGAAAAAAAAAGAAAAAAAGACAATTGTGATCCTTAACTAAAATTATGAGAGATGAAGGTAGGTTAAAATAGCATAAAGTAATATCATTTGGAATGAAGGTGGCAAAAAAAATGGATTAATGTGATGTAAATGTAATAGAGAATGTCAGAAAAAAGCCATTTATTCTAGTGTGACACTGATAATAAAACAGGGAAACATACACGAAAATTAAAAGGAGAAGAATGTTAATGAGGCCTTCAGGAAACATTTTTCATGCAGAGAATCTTAATACTCCATCCTGCATTCAAGAGCAAATTGTTAAGACAAAAGCTGTGTGATATTTAACAAAGAGGTATGTAAAATGTCATGCTGTTACGCTGATTACTGGCTAGATTTATGATATAAATTTCACAAATTGCAATATATAGAGAGGGGGAACAAATATTCTTTCTAAAACTTAATCATTTTATAACATGAAAGAGCTACAAAGTGATTCTTTAGAGACCAAAAACATAACCTGACAAAGCATTTTTCCCTTTTTTCCATGGAAGCTTAAACTTAAGAGGAAATTGGAACATTCAAATCCATCTGAGATCACGAAAATATAGTATTAGCACAGTAAATTATTCTCATGTTCAAGCTGCCAAAAGCAATTTAGTCTGCGTATACAGAAACAAAATCACAAGATTAAATCAATATGTTTTTCCCATGTTTGTGGAGAAAAGATAATTGATTGGAAAAGCGGGTCACATCTATACTAGTGTGTCATTCAATAGCCAATATCATTTCTCTATCTTTAAAATGAACAAGAGCTCATAGCATTCACTTACTACCTTTTAATTGCTTTGCTTAGTAGACAGAAAATGGAAAGCTAAATCATTTACCTTCTTTGTTTTTCAGAGGCATTTTTTTCTTAATGTTTATGCCTGTTTGGACCTGCAGTTATTCCCATAGGTTGCAGATGTATCTATTAACAAAGATGGTCAGCTGCATGTTCTCTTTCACTGCTTAATGTATACATCAATTTGTTCTTCATGATTCAAAGCCATAGTCCAGTCTTAACAGTAAATGGAAAATTCACCTTTTTTTTTTTTNGACATTCTACTTTTAACTAGCATTTCTCTTTTACTCATGACTAACAACTCTTATTTAATTCATTGTTAATGCCTTCCTAAAGTAGAAGCATCGATGTGACAGAAAGACAAGAGAAATATATTTCATGGAAAACATATTTCATTGTGGAATTTCTGTAGTCAAGACTACAGAATTGGATAAAGAAAAAGAAACTCAAATTAAAGAGGAATCATCAGAAAGTAATAATGCTATTGCCACTAGAAGTAATAATGCTCTGCCCTAGAAAAAGCAGAGAACCAAATAATATTGGAAAAAGCAGAGAACCAAGAAATTAAAATATCTTGATGTCATTCTGCAGGTTATAGGCACATTAAGAGCGCATCATGGGTGTGCAGAGAAAGGCAGACAGCTAGGATTTGTTTTATCCCCCTTCCCACCCCAGCAAGAATAATGCCTAGTCAATTAAACAGGACCACAGAGGAGTGTGACTGCATCCCAAAATAAGGGAACAAATCTGCATTTCAAAGGAAGCTTTAAGAGATAATAGCTTAAAACTCAGATATTAATCAAATACTTAAATACCACCAATAACCAATCATTTGGACTATATGCTCAACTGAGTGCCTATAATTGGAGGATCACCTCATATTCAGATCGGTTCTTTTTTTATGCTTATAGGTTATATATGGACTCCAAGAAAAGCACACAGTAAGGCATACATAAACCTTAAGAAGGTATTAAACAGTGAATATGTAAATTACATGCTTATAAAATTATAATATCATGTTTTAAGCACATGTAGAGGAAAGAGGAAATTATATGTAGAGAGAAACAACCTGCAGCCAGAAATGCAGCAATTAAAATATATAGCGGAAATGGTCATTCAAATTCTCATGTAGGAGGAAAGAAAGAAATGACCTAATTCAAATGACATAAGGTCATGGCAGAAATGCCACATTAGTCTGTCCTTTTTCTTTCACCCCATCCACACCCTCCTTGTTGTCCCCTCACATCTACTGATATGTATGAGCAAGTCTGGAATCTGGGAAATCCTTGAGCTGAAAAAACAGCATGTCATTTCACGTATTACTGCTGCTTAGCAGAGCCTAAGAACTAAGAAACTCCTTTTCAATCCTTATTAGGAGAAAATAAATTCCTGTGTCTTTCCATCATGCACAAGATGAGTAGTTGGAGATCATCTTTAATAAAATGAGCTGAGAAGATTTGGTTCCCTGGAACCAAATCCAGCATGAGGCACTCCTGGAGTACTTTGCAGGAACTGTGTGGCCACCCCACAAGGTACCTGTGGTTCTGGAGCCGGTGAAAAGGAAGCATAATGCCTCTATATTGTTCTATCATCGGTAACATTTTTTTCTACTTTTGTCAAACTGTTTTTAAGAAAATATAGAAGGGCAAAGACTGACAGTTCCTACAACTCAGCCTGTTTGTGGAAGTCACAAGAGTTTGGAGGATAATCCACCAGTGATCACAAAGGCCACAAAGAGATAGCAAAAGTTGCTAACATAGGTTCAAAGACAGATTCATTAACATCTCAAAATCTTATTGCTCCTCTGTGTAATTGTGTAATCACTACATAGACTTATGGTGGTATAACGTCACTAACCACCAACAGGATTCTAGGATGAATCAGTCTCAGAGGGTGAGCTCCTCAGAAGAGTACCTTGCAGTTTATGCTTGATATTTTATTGTTCTTGAAGCTGATATGATAATGTTTACCATTTTCCATTATCACAGCACTTTATGCAATCAAATACTTGTGATTAAAATATGTTGCTATTCCCAAAAGTAGGGAACCTGTGACATACATCACAGTGCTAGTCTAGTCCTTAAATTATGATCCTAGAAATGATCATCATGCAGACAATAAGTAATAACAACAATGTAGTCTACATTCTTCCTCAATAGCAAATTGTTGTGCATGATTTCTGCTCCCCTATGCAGCTATTTCCTGCTACTAGATTCTCACAAGAAGACTGTAATATCGTTCCCATGTTGTTCAATATTCACCTCTAATATCTGCACAATGCTTTTGAGTAAAAACTGAATGAATATTTTATGAGAACTGATCAAGAAGTCATGTTGATAGCAAATACAGATCTGGTGACAGCTTTCTTTTGAGGGTAACAATAGTGAGTTTACATGAAATATCAATAATATTAAAAATGAGTAGTGACATAAGAAAAACTAAATGTCTTGTAAACTTTAGAAGGCAAAAGTAAAGTTCAATGCATAACAGAAAATAGAGGAAGATCCACGGAGTCTTATGCAATGAGAGATAGCTTATTTCAGAGCTGACAAAACTGCCTATCATTAACTTGATAAGCTTTGAAAAAAAATGGAAATTTGTTATTTTCCGCAACCAGCAGGAAAATCAAAACTGATGCCTAAATTCATGCTGAGGCAAAGGAGGGCAAAACTGACCACAAGGATAGTACAATGACATACTCCAAGATGAAGAAACAGATAGTAAAAGCAATAACAGAGCCAAATCCAAAATATATTTATTATTTCCTCTTTTTTCTCTCTCTTTTTTTCCTTGATGTATCTAAAAAAACTTGAAAAACACTATGTTGCAGTATTATGCTCATATACCTTAAATGGAGAGAGGAAGTTGCATTCAGCAGTTTTAATAGTTTGTACATCTGTTTTCCTCTCCCATTAAACTCAGTAACTTTCTCTCAGTGACCATGCAACATTGTGTTCAAGCATATTTACTTTGCTATTTTCTAGAAATTCAACAATTAAGATGGTTTTGAGATTAAATAATGAATATATTGGTACTTTAGAGGGTAGGATCAAAATTCAAAATGATATAGGCAAAGAATTTTTCCAAAATGCAAGAAGAAATGTATTCATAAATGCAAACTGGTGGATAAATGACTTCAGTAAGTCATGTGGCAGAAAAGGTTACAGAGGTTATAGGTTGACCACAAATTTAGTGTGAGGTGTACTAATGCTGCACTGTTTTATGGTGGACAGGAAAAGGAACTATTTTGCTTTATATTGATTGGGGACATGCAGACACATCCCAGGAGGGCTCCCCATGGAACCGATACACTTGGATTCCTCCTGTGCCTCATCAGGGAGACAGAGTGGGAACCACTAGAAGGCAAATACCTGTTTGGGGCATTTAAATACTTTTTTTTCCAGTCTCAGTGTGTGGAAATTAACTGTATGTCCTCTTGTGATCCTTTTCAACCCTTTTTATACCAGAAATTGTTCACTGGGATTATTGGGAAACTAAAGGGAGAGCAAATAAACCTTGTTATTAATAGATATTTTACCTATTGCTTCAAGATATGCTGTGTCAGTTTGTAAGCTTCAAGGAGTTGAACTGTAACCTCTAAAGCAATGTGTGGTTTCAGAGGTAGTAGCTTAAGAGATTGCCTCCCCTTCTCTCTCATGTTTAACAGCCATGATTTGTATCAGCAGAGGCTGTTCAAAATAAATGAAAAGGGTCTGTAGGCTCTCTCCTTTTATAGTCTAGATAGCTCTAATATCTTAATATATTAGATAAGATGATAGGTTCATCTATTTTCCCTTTCATCTGGGGTGGGGCAGGGGCAAGTGAATTGACTTTTCTTGCCTTCAGTGATCACTGTGTGACTTCTCTGACTGTTATGAAGAGGTCTTTTATAACTGGGATGGTTGCAGTGTATATTTATTTGATGTTTGGAGAATTTCATTCAATAGGTATGTGTAACTGCACTGAGGTCTTGGGGAACACAGTTTCTCAGACAGAATCTGAAAAGAAAAATAATAAAAGTATGTAGGACTAGAAATTGAATTTTCTAAGTATTCGTTAAGGAGATCTGTTACATTAAGGTAGACTTGAAGAACCTCAGAGTACAGTACAGGAATAAGTTCATTACTATTTAAGAACTGTACACACTCAGACTTTGATAATGAAGGTCATACAGTTTTTTTTTTTTTTAAAAGAGGAATCTCAGGATCACAAAACCTTCTCTATGAATGCCAGTTCTCTTCAGTCAGCACTACAAAAAGGGTAGTATTTTTGGAACTGTGGTAGGAACAAACAGCTGAGAACAGTAAAGTCTGTAGCCTCTGAGGTATGATTTGCCTGAAAAATAAATGTGGCCTGATTACTATTTTTCTGTCCTATGTTCTCTCAACTCTGCTGAATGGACCTTGTGGTCAATGAGATCCTGGCCTGCATTAGGAGGAATGTTGCCAGCAGGTCAAGGGAGGTGATCCTCCCCCTCTACTCAGCTCTGGAGTATTGTGTGCAATTCTGAACTCCCCAGTACAAGAGGGACGTGGAACTTCTAAAGAGGGTCCAGCGTAGAGCAATGAAGATGATTAAGGGACTGGAGCATCTATCATATGAAGAAAGACTAAGCGAGCTGGGCCTGTTTGGTCTGGAGATGACTGAGAAGGGATCTTATCAACATGTACAAATACCTGAGGGGAGAATGTAGAGAGGCTTGAGTCAAACTCTTTTTGGTGGTGGCCAGGGACAGGACGAGGGGTAATGGGTACAAGTTGAACCCCAGGCAGTTCCACCTCCATGTGAGGAAGAACTTCTTTCCTGTGAGGGTGCCAGAGCCCTGGCACAGGCTGCCCAGAGAGGCTGTGGAGGCTCCTTCTCTGGAGATCTTCAAACCCTGCCTGGATGCCACCCTGTGCCCCGTGCTCTGGGTGTCCCTGCTGGAGCAAGGGGGTTGGACTAGATGATCTCTAGAGGCCCCTTCCAACCTCAACCATTCTGTGATTCTGTGACCATGTGAGTTTACCTTCCTCAAGCAGGGAACCTATTGATCTGATATAGCAGCAGAAGCTTGTGAAGGAGGATATTACAGCCTGTCACTAGTCAGCACAAGCTGAGTACTGCCAGAACAAGGAAAATATAAGAAAAGAATCACTTTATGAAAGATGGGAGGTGATAGGACCACGTAAGTTGGTATCCTAAACTATAAATTGATTTGAATTTGCTAGCTTAATTATTTGATATAAGAATGGGTTCAGGTGATCAGACATTAGAAAACATTCCAGAATAATGTGCTAAAAGATGTTCCCTCTGTTGTACTGCCTCCTGGTGTTTTTCTAAATTTCATTATCCCAAACACTGTTGCTTGAATTGTTTGCTTATTTGTTCCAAGAAACCAAATGTGAGTGTTGTTTCGGTGGATCTAAAGGATCCAGTGTCAAACTTGTTTCCTGGTTTTGAGACTTAATTATTTTTAATATTATTTTTTGCAGAGTACAGTACAATATTTTAAATTCATCCAAACATGTCTTTCCATTGAACAGACTTTCCCAAGGCTGTGATTTTCAGTTTACACACAGACTAAGCAGGTTGCTAAATGAATGCAGGACTATGCCATATAATGAATCACAGGATTAGAAGTTTTATTCCTTAGCACAATAAGGCCAGACAGCCCTAGCTTTCCCTATTGACTAGAAACTCAGGAACACTGTCAAGATATGACATTTTTGTCACGTTTACTTTTAAAATGTCAGACCACATTCAGATGTGAACACGGGCAACAGGATGGAAATTTGCTGGCCCTTCCCTTGTTCGATCCTTGTTTGATGTGAAATTATGCATTAATACATACAGAGGTATGACATTTCAAGATAAAATATTTCCAGTAACAGGAAAAACAAAAAAGTTCTGAAAGGTGTCATAATTTTCCAAACTTGTCAATATAGTGGCCGAATGTTTGATACAAGACGTTGCCTTGTGCATTTGTCATGACACAAACTGCACTTCATCCTCAAGGGACTTGCCTGGTATGTTCTAGCACTTTTTGCCCGCGAATGAATTACTGCATTTAAAGGAGAGTACAGAGGCTGCATTCTGAGACTTAGTCCTTACTTTGTTCTTGGTTGCAACTCAGCCCACAGAAAGCATCATTCACACATACAGACACTCACAGGACCAGGTTTATGATTAATCCCACCGCAGTGTGCTCACAAATGTACAAAAAATGGTTCCTTTGTGGAACCTGATGGGCTGAAACAAGGAAACAGTATATTCAGTCACATTTTTGATCACTAGGTAAAAAGTTCAAATGCAGACCAAACTGAAGGATGACTCAAGTTTCTTTTTGGATTTTCTGAAAATGTTCTCTAAAAACAGTATGTGGGTGTGAGTATGGATGTACAGGAAAAAGTGATTAAAGGAGATGAGGAGGTAAAGAAGGAGTATGTTCAAGACCTTGTTATGCATTTACACTCCGGTTAGTAATAATATAAGAAAAGAGTCATCTGAATTCAGCATGTATTTTTTTCTTTACCTCTCTGATGTCTTGTAGGAACATTCCCTTTAGTATCTTGAGTTTGTTTTCTCTCATCTTAAAAATATACAGCTAATCTTGTCTGATATGACGGTATGGTGCAGATTGATCATACTGATACATTAGGAATAAAAACTCCAGGGTAGCAGTAAATCATGCCTGCAGGAATGAGGGCCAAGCAGAGAGCTCCATGGAGCAACCCTAGAGCTTCTGCTCAGCCACTGCTGCCACTCAGCTGCAGGATGCTTCTTTTCCCACACGTACATGGGGATGAGGCCAGTGACTTTTGGTAAATCAACTAACTCCACCTCTCACTTCTTTCAATTCCATGCCTCTTATTGGGAGTTGTCATACCCGTTAAGTGTGGAGACCACTCCCTGGACATCTTCTCTGCCTCCACCAGAGGACTCAACGCTGGTATTACAATTCGACACTGTTAAAGTACTGTAAAGAGGGGTAGACTTTGCTCCACAGATTTCTCATACTGCATGCTTTGATAATCTGTTGTTTAAAGATATCTGTAGTGGAACTGATGTTATTGATGGAGAAATCAATAATAAGGAAATTGCAATAGCTTAACTGCATTAAGCTTGTTATTTATGAGTTCACCATTCAAAATGCTCAGCGTTTGAAAACTTTTGAATTTGTTTTTGAAAGTTGAAATGGTTACTGCAATATGGCTTGCATGCTTTGTATGCTTTTTACAAATAGCATTGTGTTTCTAATTTTGAAGTTGAAGTGACAAGGACAAAACAAATATTCCTGTGAATATCATGCTTGCTTATCTTCACCACTCATTTCAAGTATCATGAACAGTCTTTGCTAAAATAATTATTGCTCTGATCAATAAGCTGATAAATACAAGATTAGAGATATTAGAGAGAAGCACAAGAAAAAAAATAGAGACAATGCTTTCTTATGTTCATGAATATAAAATTTACTCTGAGATTGTATAAGATGGAAAAGAAGTAGAGAAGTGTTAGAAAGAAATAAAGCACCAGATTGGATGATATGTGGAAAGTACTGAGAATCATCAAGCATATTTGAACACTACATAGGAGCAATTAAATGTTTAAATAGCTCTTTTAATGACAACAGAAAGGTGTTGACATAGTGAAGCTGGAGCAGATGCTGAAAGAAAGGATTCTGAATCAAGCACTTTATTCACAGAAAAAGCTATTACTTAGCATGAGTAACAAAAACATGTTCTGGGCCTTAATTTGAGTGTTCACCAAGAATAGCAGGCTGAATTTGATTTTGTTGCACACAGAGCTCTAATAAATTCAGTGCACTGCTCCAGAACTATGTCAGGATATTATTATCTCAGCATAAAGTAACTGACTGTTCGGTGCTTTTGGTTTTTTGAGGGTTTTTTTTAAGCTGTATACACCTTGACTTGTAATAGGGTGATAAAAGACTCAGGTTCACTTAAGGATCCTGCTTAGTCTCTGACTACAACAGCATCAGTTTAGGTAGCAGACTGTAAGGTTCATGGCCATATCCTGTTTTTCTTTTGCAGAGAAAAATCCAATTGACTTAGAGGAAGATTTTTGTTTAGGACTACTATAGGTCCTGTTTCAATTAATGTCTCAGAAATAAGTATAGCCCAACCAGTCACTGTTAAAAATAAGTGTATCCCTGATCTTGCTGTTGTTCAGTATGAGGAATTCTCAACGATTTTGTCAAGATGTCTGTGCCTGAAAAGCCAATGTGAGTGTGCCTAAAATAATCATAACTATCTTTACTTACAGTTTCTCTGTCAAGTTCCTTAAAATGAATCCTCTGTGTACTCTTCTTTGTCAGGTGGTAACTCTGTAGGGGAAACCACACTAGGCCGTACCAGCTTTCACGTCACTCATGTCCAATTTCTGCTGCAATGAAGTGACGAGGAAAAGCTGGGATGTTACTATGTTTGGCCAGTCCTTAAATGCCTTGTGTGCTATTCACAACTGGTACGAAAAAACGGTGGCCTTGTGGCCCTTGTGCGTATTCTGCTTTACGCGTAAAACTGACACTGACACTTTGGATATTCTAGGATTAGAAAAAAAGGGGAAGGAAAGAAAAAGCTACATAAGGATATTTTCACACTACCTACTAAATGCAAGTTAGCCTTCCATGTGTAATAATATGTGTACCATTACATTTACATAATATAAATTTTATCAAATGCCTCTCCCACCCCCCACTCCCCCTCCAAAAAAAAGATTTTCCATTAACTTTAGCAACACTGTTCTGAGTACATAAGCAATCATATTCATTTATATCTGGGGGAGAAGCTTGAAGATTCATTAATTGCAAAGGAAGAACACACAGAATGAAGTCTTCCTTCAAAAAAAAAAACAAACTTATTCAAAGAAAAACTTAATATTTTATGATAGTATTTTCCACACTAGATTTCTGCTAATCCCTAAGTCATCATGGATAAACATACATATATTTAAAGAGAGAAAAGACACACTCAGTGTAAAAGCTGAGACATAGAAAAACCTCTGAAGTGAATACTGATTATTCATATGAATCATCAGTCAAATAGAGGTTAGAAACAAAAAATATAAGTTGCTATTTCTATTTATAGTTTTCAGGGTTCTGTGACATTTCTAAAGGCTTTTTTGTCACACCCACTTGCTCCATATTGTTACACATAAAGATGAAAACTATATAAAATGATAACCTATGTTGCTAACATTCGTCTAGCAAACATCCTGTCTCTACGTTCCTTTCAGTCATTTCCTTCTTTACTCTCAACAAATCTGAGGTAATTCCTGTGTTTTTACCATCATCTGGGTCACGCATGATTTCCACAGAAGGATACACCAAAATATAGAAAAACATGTGAGGAATATTCAGCAAATGTGGATGAAACTTTGAATATTTCCAAATACTCTCTGAGAAAAAAAAAATCAGTAAGACGACTGATACTTCTTGAAGGATTTAACTTCATTCATGCAACTCAACCACTTATACCAGGACAACTCATGTATGTCATTTTAAACCCTCCTGTAATTGTTCATATACCAGGACCATATTTTGTATGAGCCAAGAAAAGACACCTGTCTAAACAACAGCAACAACAACAACAGAGGCATATCTTTTATCACATCTTAAGAGTACCCATATATCATATGCCTACATTTTATAATCAATTTACAAGACTATTTCATATTCAAAAGAAATAAGTACTTCTCATGACAGGTGTTACAGTGAATTATTGCAGGAGTTAAACTGTAGTTATAGAAAAAATTGTTTGAAAATAATGCACACACTGCATAAACACATTAGCAGTAACTGTGTTTTTAACATTAATTTAAAGGAGCAGTATAATTCTTCCTTATACTCCTTCCTGAAGTTTGCAGTATATGATTTGTTTTACACTTAGCCACTTCTGCTAAAGTCAGTCCTCTTCCTATTAAAAATTTCACATATTTTATCTACAGTCATGAGAGAATCTAGACAATAAATAAGCAATATGAGGAAAGATATAAATATTAGTAGTTTTCAGTCATTAACAGTCATTAAAAGACAAGTCAGACCTAGTACATATTCACCCTCTCCTCCTCCAGCACTGACCTCTTTCTAAATAAAAACTGTGAACATGTCCTCAGCCCCAGCAAACATTTTCCCTTTAGCAAAACTCCTCTGAGTCATGCTCTGTTCTCCATATGCCATAATAAAGCAATCTCAGAATGTATATTCTCAGGCTTTTGCCTTGCCTATTTTACTGTTTTGCTACCCTCTGCTGGCTCTCTTTTCTCTTTCAGATTAAACAGAACCTGCAGATCTTCACTTTGAAAGCCTTTCCTAAGGTGGCTTCAGGAATCATGTTAGAGGTTGGGAAAAGAGGAAAGGGTCATTGAGTTTTTTAATTTCTATTGTCATAAACAGGCAATTTCGTTCGGATAATTAGCCTTTAATGAAATTTCTTAAAATGAAGAACTCCAAAGCATATCACCATTATGCATACTTAGGTCTCCTATACAATGCATGTTCATTGAGTGTGATGCACAAAACAATAAATATGCCCATATTTCTGGCAGAATCCCCTAAACAAAATATGAAAACCCTTCCATATATTACTGCATCATTTGGATTAGGTTTCTGTGTGTCCTTGATCTTCACGTCCTTTCAGATCATCCTCTTTTTTTTTTCTCTTCTATATTGGTATCGGTCTCAGGATAGAAAAATAACAGTGGACATCTAGTAACAAATTACGTACTCTTGACAGCAAACAGAGCTTCCAATGCAAAACTGCAAGGGAAAGAAAATAGTTTGCACCTGCAAACACATCACACTTGAACTCACAGGTAAAACTGTTTCTCTACAGACACCATGTGGCTGTTCTCAGAATACTGTGCCTAGCCCTGAGACTCTCATTATTGAGAAGAGTTGTAAATTGGACCAAGATCAATGCAAAGCCACCAATATGATTAGAAAAAGCTGGAAGCATTGACTTGTAAAGATGAAAACATCTAAAGAAACATGGCTTGGATGTGAATTGCTTAAAAAGCATCAAGATAACCATTAACAAATAGCTGAAAAATATGAAAACTAAAGAAAAAAAATCTCAGAATAGCCCAGAGTAATGAGATGAAAATTAAGAAAGGGAAATTTAAGCCAAGTCTCTGGATAAACTTCTGATGTGTAATGTATTGTAGTGTAGTACACTCCCTAGCTATAATGGATAATCCTATTGATGGAAACAAAGAAAATTGGACTAGACGAAACTTAACACTATTTTACAATGGGGTTAATTCTGTCTTTACGGATGGGTAGACTAAAATCAATAAACAGCTCTTTATCTCTAATATGTCTAAATGATTACTAAGATACTCAGCTACTTATGAAATTCCATTGTAAAAAAACTGCTCATGTCTCTGAGAATTATGGTGTTAAATCTGTAAATGGTGCTGTTTCAGAAGACAGGAACTCTGCAAACAAAATGCTTACACAGTTCCCTTCTTCAGAAGTATCAAGCTATAGAATGTTCATTGGATAGTTTTCTTAACCATGAACAAAATTGTGAAGCAAATCTGATATTTTCTGAATCTATTTTAGTTCCTGCAGTGGTGCCTTCCATAGGCTTTGCATTTATGGATGGGCAGAGCAGACATGCAGCTTCTGACTTAGTTTGATATTTAGAAACTTCAAATGCTAGTAGTCTGCACACAATCTGATTAATTTGTTAGGGTTACCATATGGAGCAATTGTGGACAAATAGATAAAGCCCTTAAACAACCTTCTTGAGCAAAATTTCCAGGAAAAAAGAGGATGTGCCTAGGAAAACCTAAGGTAAGATAACTCTGTCTGTCCGTCTCTCTGTCAAAAAATCAGCACTCGGACATTTTTTACTACTTCTACATTCCTTTTCTCATAATAGGAAGTGAAATACCAGCAGTCTCTGTTTTCTCTTCAAAAGCACAGTCATAATTTGACACAGGTTAAGCAGAGCGAACCTCACCCCCTTTCCAGTGCAGTTCCTCAGCTCCCTCTGTCGCCCACAACAACTTGAGCTGGAAGTACTGGAAGGATGCAACTTTAAACAGATATCATTGGTAAACTGATGGCTTGGTGACCCTCCTATCTGCTGGAAGGGTGAGCCGTCCACGTTAGTGTCAGAGCGAAGGAATATTGTGTAAGTTGAAGTCTGTTCCTCCCCTATAAGCCAAACCTCATTGCTGCACTTAGAGCAATGACAATAAAATACTCACGAACTGACATGCATGACAACAGAAGAAACGTGCAGTCTTAGATATGGAACTGCAAAATGATTTTTATCCTGCTCACACTTCAATAAGCTGAGCTTCCTCTTGTACATTTCTCATTACCTCAGTTGTGATGTTATTATCCTCCCTCCAGTGATTCTGGGCTGCTTTCCCACTTACCCACTCTTCAGTATTTGTCTGCTTGAGCCTGCTGATTCTGTGCCAGTTGTTTGGTGTTACATACACCACCACAGGTCAGAGCCAATTGCTCTAATGACACACACAATTCCACTGTGAGTCTGGTCTTGTCTTTCCAAAAGTAACTAAAATTTACTGAAAAGTTTTGTTTTTTTTTTTTGAATTACCTAAATATTGGTTCTTCCTTGAATGAAGAAGCCATCCTTCTTGAGAAACATTCATCATTACTTATCACATTACAAGCATATCTGGATTCACTCTGTCCAGCAGGCTGACATTAGAAGTTATAATGTTCCACAAAAAGTCTGACTCAGTTGCACATTTTTCCTTCAGCACTGTCTGTCTAGGATCTAGTGCTTAAAAATGAGGGGCCTATTTATTTAATTTATTTATTTATTTTTAATGGAGTTTCATACCACAAGCATATGCAGAGAATGAGAAAAACTTCTGAGGATAGATACATTAGTTGATAGGCAATTGTATATATGGAAGTATATAACCATTTTCAAGTTTCATTAGAGTGAAATTTATTTCTGCAACAGTATTATATACACCTATAACACCAGGTTTGGCAATCAGCAATAAAAAACTTAATGGGCTAAAATGGGCTTATTAACTACTTTTTGGCATCACCTGTAGCTTGACAAAGCCAAAAACATTCTCTCCCAAACACAGAGACACTATTATAATACAGAGTTAGCAAAAAAAAGATATATACTTCATCAGGATTAAGAGATGGTATGTTAAAATCAGCTCTGACAAGGCACAGAAGTGTAAGCTGGGATCAGATCACAGAAAAGACCTGCAGTGTGAAAAAGACCTGTGCGATGCCTCTTCTGAGGCTGCATGTTATGGCTGGAGCTGAGCTTAAGTTCAGGCCTTTGCACTTGGTCTGAGCTGTGTTGGAGATGGGCTCAGAGACGGGTGACTGACCCTTCTGGCTTGGTTCTGGACCTGCCTTGCAGCAGAAAACCTGGGGCTGTTTCCTAGGCCCCGGCTGACCCTCCTGCACCTGCTCTGTCTTCATGTTTTTTCAGATACTATGTGGCTGCCCCATGCCTCGATGCTGATAGTGCTTCCTGCTAATTTAAAAGGAAGAGTTGAAGTGTTTCTCAAGACATAGGCTTGGTTCCCTGCCAATCTCTACAATGGTTAAAGGAAAATGGGTAGATCATAAATTCTTTCTGTTTAGAAACCATTTGCGTGGGGGTTTATTATTTAATTATTTTCCCCTTTCCCGAGGCAATCCATCTGGATCTAAAGTATGAGAGTTATTGGAATCAATGAGAAAAACCTGGCCTATGTTAATTGTCCAAGCTTAGGTGTTCAGCCTATATCAGAGTGGGAAATTGAAACCAGATCTCCCAATGGCTAGTCCAGTGATGGGCTTCCCTGACGCTGAAAGTAAGGATATCTGTCAAATTAAACTTTTTAAAACAATGTTATGAAATGAATTATAACTTTCTCATTACAAAATAATGACCTGCTGTAATCTGATTAGCTGGATGCCTACTCACATTTTTCTTAGGGCATCTGTTTTGGAAGCACCGTGATTCAAATCTAGAAGCATGGAGCCAACGGCAAACTGCTGATTCAAAAAAAGTCCCTTTGCTTTTATACTCTGAAGTCATTAACTATTTTACAGCTGTAAAGTATGTTAAAATGTCCCAGTATGCTCCTGGCAGGGTCATGATTTGTTGGTGCCTGAGAGGCCAGTGCAGTGTGGTTTGACAGATGTCTGAGTTAGGATAAAATGACGTCGGTGCTCCCACTGGAGGGCTGGTAGCAGTCCTGCACAACATGCCAAATGAAGATCTATCAGGAAGGTTTCAGTTTGACAGATAAATTGCCCATCCAAGACTTCCCAGTGCTAGGGCATCCAAGAGAGTTCCCCACTTATGTTTTGTGTAAGGTACAGGGATCTTAATCAGCTCTGTTGACAATTTAACAAACTGAGTTTGCCTTTGGTACTTCAGATAATTAGGTTTGTACACATCTTCAAAGCTAAATCCTAGACGAAAGAGAAAATGCAGAAACTTGCAAATCTTCCTTTTGGCCTTTTTGAAAGAGTGCAAGTCTTGTTTTGTCTCCAGTCACTTAGGACCTCCTTGGATCTGCATGGCCTTTCAGAATCTTACAAGGAAGTCTGTCAGCTTTTTCAGCCCCCTCAGACCCACCCCATCTCATCCCATCACCCAGGTGGTTCAATCTCTGTCCAGTCACCCCATGTTGATGCTCATATGCTGCTGTTCCTTCTCTATTTGAACCCTTCCACTAAGCACGGAGTCCTGGCAGGCCTGTTCTGAGGCAAAGGCAGCATTTAGTCCCTTAGCCCTGTGTCCTCGCTCACTAAATCAATCAGCATCTTAAGCGTGACATCAGTAATTTAGCTACAGAACAGCTAGAGAGCTAAAACTCTTAAGAGAGCATAGCTTTGGGAATAGAAGCATGTTACTTGGGAAGTGAACATAAATTATTAGTCTGAAATTGCCCAGTGAACTACAAAATACAATACCATTTAAAGAAAATACCAAATGTTTTTTTCTTTGGTTTAGTATATCTTGCAGCACCTGGGAAGGTACGAAGTGCCCTCCTTTTCTCCTGCGTGCTGAGCTGTCGTTGTTCCATTGCAGACTGGAGCTGTCTCAGTCTGCCGGGACGCACTGACTCCGTGCGCTCTAAATGTACTGCCCAGGTACCCCTGAAATCATTTACATTCTCAGTTCAGAGAAGGGTCAATATTTGGTCTGCCTGAGTGAAGTGACATTTCTAAACCGATTTCAGTGCTCTTTCTATACACTGATGTGTGACTTGCTGCAGACTAAGCCAAGTAATCAGTTATTTCTGACTGAAATTAACATCGCATAAATACAGCCTGTATGCAACTTGTATCTCTGATATGCTGGAGTTATAAGAGCTTTCAAGAATTTTGGACTCTCTGTTCAAATCTTGGCTGAACACTAAACAGGCGAAATCAAACTTTTTTGAAAAGAACATATCAATTGAATTAGTTTCCTAGTACGAATAATGGCATTCATCAACCAGTATTTGCATTTCTTGAACTTTTTTATTCCTATAAAGTTCAGACATAGTGACTTTTTTTTCATTGATTTTGTTATTAAGTATAGCAAGTGATTGGTTTTGCACTGCCATTTTTCACAGTCCACTGCAACATCTACAAACTCCTAATTTTCTATGTCTCTGTAAAATTGATTTTTCCATTACGAAGCTTCCTAAATATTGAAGCATCGTGACTTCATTTTATGTCACCTAAGTGATTTTTTTAAGATTCTTGTAAACATTTACCTGATCTGTAGGTTAGCAGTATTTTTACTAGCAATCTGGCATGACAAAGTAATTGATTTTTTTGCAACGTACTGTTATCATGATACTAAACTTGCAATATCAGAACCATCTTCTCTGCTCAATATAACTTCTGATTTTCAGATTTCATAGTCATATATCATATGACTCATATGATACATACTATTCATATGATTACCTTCAGCACTCAAGCTAGAGGGTACAATCCAATAAGCGATTTATCAATATTAATTCCATTCTTCCTTTATCAAGGACACAAACCTGTTTGAGTTTAAAAAACATAAGGGTATTCCCAGAAACTCTCACACATTTCTGTTCAGTTAGTGTAGATTCTTTTTGTCATTTTGACACTTCAGGAAAAAAAAAACTTTCTTTTTTTCCCTTAGAAATACAAGTTGAGTAGTAGTGTAGTCAACCTTCTACTTCTGGTGGTGTTTGCAACCATCTTCTTTGTAAATTGTTTTGTATTTTTTTTTCCAAATCTTTACTTTGATTCTTCATTAATGTCTTGGTTTCTTTGGCTGCTTTTCAGAAATAAAGTGCTTTGCTAACATTTTGAGGTGTTCTAAAGAGTAAAAGTACTTTTTGCTGACACAAGAGTTGGAGGCTTCGGTTTCCTTCTAAATGTTTTCATTTGAAAAACTAGGACCATGGGGGCCCTTTGGCTACATATTAGTCTTCAGTTTTTCAGAAGGAGGTTTAGTATATTTTTCACGATGGGTCAGTGAAAGTCATTGAACTGGGAGAAAGAAGAAAGGAAGCTTCCCTGCCTTCTGGCACACCATGATATCTGCAAGGAGGAAAATGTGTAGACACTGTTTCAGAAATGTAAAAATACAGGATATCAGACATTTAGTTTCTTCAACCGTGAATATGAAGCAACTTTAGGACTACAGTCAGCTGGGATAGATTCTCTTGCTGTGGGATTTGCATTTTTCGGTTGTTTTCACTCTGCCGGCCAGTGCCTCTTAGGACGGCACAGGTGCCTATACTTGAGAAAAAGAACAAAAATTCTCTGGGATAAATACTCTCTTCAACTACTGTAGGATGATCTTGAAGGAAATTGGTTACAGTTATTCTTTTGATAATAAAAAGCAGCTACTTGCACATTTAGCTTTTACCTTTAGTACATGATTATATGACTCTACACCTCTTCCTTGCAACATTACTCTCTCTTCCTTCACTAGCACAGGCTCTAAAGTGAAGTACTAAAAAGAAGGTATATAACTAAGATATAAACTTACATACACTAGGATATAGCCCCAAAATAAAGGCTTAGTGAAAGGCACCTTTCAGGTGTAAGGAATCATTTACCATATGCCTAAGTATTGTAGCATGCAGCCTTATTATACATAGATTTTCCTCATAAATATGTTCTTAAAAGTAATATAATTTTTTCTCATTATCCCCAGGTTTGACATCACTTTTAATTAGTATTGAGCTAGATCTCCAGCTTTGTGTGAGCAATCCACTGCTGTAAAAACAGCAGGAGGTGAATTTTATTCTCTGAAAGTCTATAGAGGATTTGTGGAGCTGACAGAAAATGAAAGACAACCTTTAGTATGAATTTTGTCAGCTGATTCTCCTTTTCATGAGGGCAATAATGATATCAGTTGAATGTCAGGCCATGCTGATTCCATTTCTCTGAGGGCAGTAAGACATTCATAAAAAAATGTGCAAAAGCTCTTATTTCCTTTTAAGCAAGCATCAGTGGCTTGTGTTTACATTAATGAATTTTCGTGTATGTCTGGAAAGGAAAAGAACGTCTTTCCAGTAGATGCCACTTCAGAGGACTCGGCACATTCCACTAGGACCCTGCACAGAGACCTTCTGACATCTCCAGAAACCCTGGAAGGAAGCGCTGAGTCCTGGGCAGGACGTCGCATGCCAAACCTTCGAGCAGGCTGTTTTTGGGAACCCGGAGGAACATACCTTGATTGCCATGAGAATCACTTCATCGTTACCTGTCACGTCTTTTGTGACACTGAGTTCAAAAGGCCGCAGGGATAGGAATGGAGGGTGAAACGGCTCTACATCACTTTGGCATTTGTCGTCTCTTCAGTTCACTGAAAATCCCTTCACTGGGGAAGAATCTGAGTACTATCTCTTGTTCCATCCTTTACCCTTTATACTGAGATCATATGTCCTCTGTATATTTAATAATCCGAATTGTTTCAAGGTTTTTTCAACGGAAAAAATCTCTTATGTCTCTAATAACTTGCTTTGTGTTTGTATCTTTATTAAGACAGGATGACCTTAATATATAGATTTTATCTCACTTTTATTTATGATAGGGCTGTGAGAGTGAATATCTGTTCAAGATTTAAACGCTATTTTTAAGTAATAAAAACATAACCAAGAATAAAACAATCTGTCTTCTCTCTCCTTAAAAGCAACCAAAAGATAATCAATACCAAGCTTGTATAGGTATGTTTTCCATATATGTGCAATCACAGCTCTCCCCTATGAGGTGCAGGTCTTTCTCCTGAGTGGTTACAGCTAATTTATGACCCATCAAGGTACATGAAAAATTCAGATGATTCCTCCCAAAGCTAAGGGAGCTTCCAGAAGAGATGCTTTGGAATTCATCTGAGATCAGAACTGAGATTTTCTGATATTTCAGTATCACATTGCCAGCAGCTGTTTAATATTTTCATGTCTGCCATTTGGCCTCACTAGACCTGCAGTAGGATTACACTTTGCTGTTCTAATTAAATAGACTTATATTTTGCTTTTATTTCTCAAGGTCAGTCATTCTCCATAGGATCTGCTGAATCTATTACTAGATTGAATCACTTCATAGTTACAGAGAGAAGTTACAACAGGCCCAATGGAAGTACTGTTGGTCCTATAACTAAGTTTTAAGTCATTTCAAAGAAAGAAAAGAAATCATTAGGTAAATCACTGAGATAAGAAACTCCAGCTATGAGGAATGATTGTGGAAACTATAACATAAATGATATGGTACCACATAGGATTCTTCTAGATTCCTAAAGGGGAATATAATGTATTTATGAAATATCTCATTATGTCCAAGAAAATAGAAACCTCCCTAAAAGCCNTTTTTTCAGTTTTTAAAAGAGATAGGATTTCTGTTATTAGTTTTTGAGTAAAATATGAGCATGTTTCCTTCCTTCTTGCATGAGCATAAAGAGCAAACTTTCAGAAGTGCTGTCAGGAGAGCTGATGACTATGTGCAGAATCAGAGTCATAGTTCAGAATATAGGAACTGGCAGGCAGGTAGCATTGGGTATTCCCAGAGAAGCTCAGTAGGCTGTGAAAAAGGCTTACTTGGCTGACAGCATTAGCATATATTTGTATAGCATGGAGATAGGTTAAAACTGGTGCTCAGTGAAATCTGAAATAGCATATAGTGTGCTGTGGAAAAAATATTGCCTTTGCAGTTGTTTGTATTTTTAAACTGTCCTTGTTTAGTAGTTTGGGTGAGTGAATAAGAACCAGGCAATAACAGCGTTTCCATTTCCACTCAGCAGCTAAGCAGCTGGGGCTGATGCCTGTGAGTGACCAGTCCCCTGCACTGGAACTGGAACTGTCCACTCTGTGTTGTATAAATAACTAAGCATCCATCAGAACAACAACTAGCACCTAAATACTAGATGAGCCAGACACATTTTCTTTACCTCCGTAACATCTCGTGCAACTGGAAAATCAGAGAGATATCCATATCTGGCATCCTATGTGCCAGTGGTTGATTCATACCCTTGTCTTTGCTCAGTCAGAAACAGAGCCATGCTCTCTTCTGGGTATATGATTTAATTAATGCACTGTGTGATTATTCTGCTGCTGGAATTCTTCTGTTTTTCATAAAATACGTAAACAGGGGAAAGACAAGTGACATTGTCAGCAGTGGTGAGAAAGTTTGCCTGGAAAGTGTGAAAGATTAATTATTTATTCAAGTCAGTAGAGTTTCCATAGGAGACTCGAGAAGATCTCTCTCTCTTTCCCTGTCTCTGTCTCTTTCTCTTTCTTTCCCTCTCTTTTATCTCTCACTCTATCGCTCTTTCTCACCCAAGAGAAATCCAGGTACTGTAGAGAAATGCAGCTTCACATCCCTCAGGAAATAACAGACATGCTGTTTATCAGGTGCTCTAACCAAGTAAAGCAGCAGTACTTAAATGCTCTTAAATGTTCCACCTAACCTGCATTTTCTTTTTTTTTTTTTAACTTCTTCTTTTGTAAGAAATGTTTGTGCTGACTAAAATAATTTTTGGAGTGTTGGAGTTTCTGAAGGAAACAATGTGGCTTCATACACCATTACACCTTTTTTTCTTTTTCTTTTTTTTTTCTTTTTCCCCCCAGAAAAAGAAAAAAAAAAAAGAAAAAGAAAAAAAGGTGCAGCCCTGAAGCCCTTCTTGCAGACGGGTTTGCCTCCTCATTTCAGAATTCATCTTTATATCTGCCACTGCTGCTTACTCCTCTTCCATCCACACAAAATGTACTCGGAATTGGCTTCAGATTTATTAGTCAAA
>VWPW01018082.1:0-12748 GCA_013389825.1 Crypturellus undulatus
GGCTGCTCCGGACGCACTGCCCCTGCGTGAAGAGCCCCGGCTGCTGGGGGTTAGCTGGACCTGCCTGGCAGGAGGGAGATGCAAGGAAACATATGGAGCTCACGCCACCCAGAAACGAGTGCTTGAGCTGAAAAGCAGCTAAATTAAAGCAAAATATGCTTTCCCACGTTAGCTTCCCCAGTGTGATTATACCAGGCCGCTCAACAGAGTAGGCTGGCCAAAACCTTGGATGGGGTTTTATTTTTTGTGGACTTGCTTTTGACTGTTGCAGTTTGAGGAGCAGCTTCCAGGGGGTGGGAAGGAGGTGGTCCCTCTCCGCATGGATTTCCAGGCTGCCTGCTATTGTGGTAGCAACTCTTTGCGCCAAGTGTTGCTCTTATAATAGAAATAATCTAGGCTGGCTGCAAAAAATCAGCCATCCCATTGTGTGTTTAGGTAAATTAATATGGTAATGGCAGAGGACGCTGCTTTATCAAACAAAAAGCTGTTTCTGCAATAAAAGAGCCCTCTGTGGAACTTGTGCGGAGATCAGAATTGCAATCAGGTCGGATATGTAAAACACTCATCCGCCTAACGGGTTCGATTCAAATAAGAGAAGAAATTGAAAAGGTCATTTTTCTTGGGAGACAGCTGTGATCCTAGTGCTTGGGTGCAGCGCTGGAGCAGCTGCATTTGTGCGTGTGAATCATAGGCCTCCTCTCTGCCTTTGTCTGCCAGGCTCCAATTTGACATCCTGAAACTGTTAAAAATGTGCCGTTGTCTTGGCTGGATCGGGGAGAAAAGCTGCCTTAAGCCGCAGTAACGGCACACGTGTTGTCCGTTTTTCCTGGTATCCATTTTGTAGTGGATGTGACTCGGCTGCAGGCAGCTCGTGGGGTGAAATTCATAGTTTAGAGAGCCGCAGCGATGGCTTCTTCAGGATAACGTGGGCAGGCAAAGTGCAGCGCTGTCCTTGGGTTTGCAACCTGCAGCGGCAAGCGCATCCGGGGCAGGATCTTGGGAATATCCTAGTAAATGAGAGGACAGGGCACCCCGTACCCATGGGGTGCCACCAATATCAGGAATTAATGTGGCTCAACTTGCTCCATTTTCCTTTTGGCTGTGGAGCAATGGGCTTTCCTGGGTGCACAAGATGCCGGTTGGCAAATAAAGGCAACCTTAGCTCGGGGAGAACGTTTTTATTTAAATAACGGAAGCGTTTAAAGCAAGGATGATGGTGGTATCCAAAGGGAATGGCTCGGCACGGAGGTATAAGTGGCACCATCTGCTTCGCCAGGGCATCATCTCCAATTCAGCGGCAAAGGAGGCTCCCGGAGTTCGGTAATTGGGAATAGTAGGTTCCTGGCTGGAAAGTGTGCCAGCCCTTCTGGCAAAAAGCTGCTAAATCTTTGCTGCTGGCGTGTGAAAGCAAGTCTGTGCACTAGGGCTCCTAAGATGGTTTAACCCTCGAGGTGCTTGGGAGAGATGCAACATTTTTGCTCTTGGCACAGCATTGGGTTGGGGTCGAGAATGAAAGCAGGAGGCGAAAGTAGCCCATGAGCAAACACGTGCGGGATGCGAACACTTGGAAAACAAGACGTGCAATGAGCAGCTCCCAAGAATTGGTAACAGCGACGTAGTTATTGCCCCCTGAAACTCGTAGCTGCTTGAGATGTATGTGGAAGGCGAGCGCGCTCGGGACGTGCCGCCGCACGCTCAGCGCTCGCCTTGCCCCGTGCCTTGCGGTATCGAAACAGCGGGCCCGGCGGCGAGACCCGGGGAGCCCTGAGCCCTCGGGATGAAAGGCCGAGCTGTTAAACATCTCGCAGCAAACACAAATACAAACAAGTCGACGCGTTGCAGCCCCTCCTCNTAACAGCGATGTAGTTATTGCCCCCTAAAACTCATAGCTGCTTGAGATGTGCATGGAAGGTGAAGCGAGCGCGCTCGGGACGTGCCGCCGCACGCTCAGCGCTCGCCTTGCCCCGTGCCTTGCGGTGTCGAAACAGCGGGCTCGGCGGCGAGACCCGGGGAGCCCTGAGCCCTCGGGATGAAAGGCCGAGCTGTTAAACATCTCGCAGCAAACACAAATACAAACAAGTCGACGCGTTGCAGCCCCTCCTCATCTTGGAAGCTTTGGCCTTGTGTTTGTTTGACTCCTGATCAAAGCGCGTTGCTGCTTACGTGCGTCTCGAGGCAGAGAAATGTGGGGACCTCAAGGAGAGCTCTTGATTAGACAATAACTGCTTCTATCTCATACGCACCACGTCCTCCTGAAGAATCAAAGGGAGGTAATGCCATCAAAAAGACCACCAAAAAACCTTTGTGCAATTGTCACCTTTTAGCAGTGGTGTGACCAAAGTTGGCTTTGGGGACCTGCTTTGGCTTGGAGCGGGAAAGACGCTTCCCAGCCCGCGGGATTTCTTGCCGGAGGGAGAATGTTGGGTTTGAGAGCCCGAGTCCTGGCAGTTCTAAAGATGAAACGGTTGGATTATGAAACGTGTGTTTTTTCCAAGTTTGATTTGGATGGCTTTTAATCTTCCTCAAATTAAAGGAAAATCTCTTGTTTGACTCCAAACAAAATTATGTTTTCTTTGGACAGCCACCCAAAAGAAAAATCAGCTCTTTGCAGCGTCAGGCCAGGTTCCCTTGCCAGTAGCGTCTCCACAGCTCTCCTGCTCCGCGTGGCTTCGCCAGACCCAGACTTGTCACGTTCCTAAAGTGTTTACAAGAATGGGGGAGTTCAGTGACTTGCTCTAAGTTTAGTTCAGGTATTACTTCCAGTCTGGCTAAATTCATAAATATTTGTTCAAATCCCACCTCAGTTTCATGGCCATTTGTCCACATCCTGCCTTTTAAGCAGTTTATGTGGGCAAATGTATATTTTCTGAGGTTAAACAAAGCAGAATATAGATTTTTTTCTGCTGTGCAAGGTGGAGCAGGATTTCGGATGCAGCTGCAGAGCAGTGGCAAGTTTCCTGTCACCCGCTGTCACACAGCCCTTTGCATGAAGCCCCAGCGCTTTGCCAAGGACACAGATGAAGCTGCTGTGCTAAATCATGGCTTGATCCTTGCCATCTTCTCCTAGATGTGCTGTGCTAACCTGGTAACTAGCTGCTTGGTGAATTTTAGTTGAACTGGGGCTTCTAGAGGCATTTTGTACCTTGTTCTGCTCTCTAGTAGGGTTCAGACATCCTGGGGCCTCCTCTAACAGCGCTGCCAACCTGCTCCTAAATGAGAATCTGCAGTTAGGTGGGAGAAGACAAGGGAATTCCTCCAGTCCCTAATTCCTGCAGGATGCGCTGGGTCTTCTCTTCCTTTAATACGTGTTGTCTTTCCTAGGAAACATGTCGGAAGTGTCAGGGGCTGTGGAAGGAGCACATGAACCTCACCTGCGAGCAACTGGCTGAGAAAGACGACATCAAATACAGGACGTCCATGTAAGTGAATCCTGCAGCTGGCCAAAACGGAGGGATCAATAAACTTGTGGCTCCAGACAAGCTCTGGAGCGGGTAGAAGTAAGAAACCTCGCTGCTCGTGACTAATGGAGCCCGAAAATTCCCTGGGTGTCATTCCCTTCCATCAGGGAGGTCCCAGGGATACGAGCCGAGCGATTGGAAGGCTTCTCGGATTTCTTTCTGTTGAAAAATACTTGGCAGTGGATCCGAGTGGTAACACAAGAACATGGGAGAGTTGTCACAGCGCAGACTGCTCCTGCGGCCAGCTCGGTGTCTCGCAGGCTGGCACCTGGTCGTGCTCAGAAGTGAGAAACCTCCGTTACGTGTCGCTTCCCGCTCCGTTACGTGTCGCTTCCCCTCGGTCAGGGCAGAAGGGAGGTGTTGCACAGAAGCATATTGAGTCAGTAACTGGTTTATTATTGAAAATCCATCCTGGTGCCCGAGTGCTGAGGCATGGTTTGCTCAGCTGCTGCTTTCTAGTTTCATAGAGGGGGATGTGTTTTCTCTTTTTCTCGCATATATTTGTATCTGCCATAACCAGTCATACGTCTCTCTTTTTTTAGAATCCATACAGAATTGAATACTCGTGTGAAATCCTGAGTGTTTCCATAAAATCTTTTGAATTCTGATCTCTCATTGCTGCTGTAAATGACAGAATCTTTTGGCACTAGGAATTGAGTGGGGGTTCAGCCATGGAGCTGCATGTCTAGTGCAATGAAATGGGACCTGCCTGTGTTGCCTGATCCGTTCTGCTCTGATTTAAAGTCTATGCGGAGCAGAGGTTGGAAAGCTCTACCACTGGGAGCCTGGATGAGTGCTACTTGCTCATCCCACAGCCCATAATTTAAAACAAAACATTTTTACACTCTTGATATGACTTCTTTCTCTGCCACTCCTTTCCCTATAGGAAAAGGGGGTGAGAGGGAGGAGGCAGAAGTGCTATGGCCCTAATAAGGAAAAAAACAAAAAACAGTTTGAAAGCCTTTAGCAGAGTGTTGCTGTAGGTGGATGAGTTTTACTGCGTGATACAATAAAAACTTCCTTTTGAAGCCCTGTATAGGGAAAGGGAAGCACAGCTGGAGTTCAGGCCAAACTTCCTGCCTTGCTCAGAGTTTCCAAAAAAAAAAGAAAAAAAAAGGGAGAAAAAGCCCTGCATCAGCAGCATCCTGTTGAGCAGAGGAGGGAAGAGCAGCTGCAGCTCAGAGTCAATCTCAAGTTGACTTTTTTTCCTCTCTATTCCTATATGTAACCAAGCAGCTGGATGCAGGTCATGCCAGCTATAACGGCATGGGAATTTTGTGTGGCTGCAGCTCGGCCTGGGTTTCTACCTCTAGCTGCTTTTTTTTTTTTGTCCTGCCTGATTATTCACTCCTCCTTTGGCTCTGCTGCTGGATCGGTTTGTGGAGCTGCGCTGGGTTGCTGCTGTGATCCTCCTTAAAATACTTCCCTATCTGCTCCCCTCCATATGCTGGGATTGCAGGCGCACTAAAGCAGCTGGGTGGAGATGCTGGCTGAGGAGGAAGATCATTCCCCACTGTCAGGTCAGCCCAGCCAAAGGACTTTGTTCCCTCAATCCAAATGCAGCTCCCTTACTCTTCTGTCATCAAGTTTCTGAGCTCCCACATTGTGAATTAAATTGTAACGTGATCTCCCGTGGTCAGAAAATTGGCCCTCAGGATGACAACTTATACTCATAAGTCTTTTAATTAAATGGCCACGGCTTTGCTCCGTTTCTGGGCCAAAATGATGTTGCTGTGAACTGAGCCCTTGTACTGGAGCATGCTCTTGAGAGAGAGGAAAAGCCCAGTCTCTATGCGAAAGATGTGATTATTTTTCAGTTACTGATTTATATTTAACAACAAAAAAAGAATAGAGCATTGCAACCGACTTGAAAAAAAACCATGGTCGGGGCAACTTGGTAACCAAAGCAACAGCCAAACATAAAATTAACTAGCAGATGACAGCAAACAGTTGGCTTTTCCTGAACTTTATCTCCTAGACCATATTTCTCTGCAGCCAAGTCAAGCATCCACGTGGCCTTTGGCCCTTTGACTTTTGGGTTAAATTCCTTCCAAACCAGAGCCCGGGCCTGCTGTGTTTTGGCTCGCATGGAAACCAGAACTGAGTTTGTAGAATGCAGTCAGTGATTGACTTTCTTTCACTTAATTTGTTCTTGGGTTGTTTTGGGTTGGCTCCAAGTGGAGTTGAGCCCAGACCTCCTTGGAACAACGCTGGGCTGGAAAGGGGTGCGCTGGGGAAAGCGGGGGGGGTTAAAGCACCATATAAGAGTGTTTTTAGTGTGGCCTGGCAAGGGTAAACACTTCTTCTAGTTCTCATCCCTCCTCTTGTGTTGCAGAGAAGAAAAAATGACAGCCGCCCGCATTAGAAAATGCCACAAGTGTGGGACCGGCCTCATTAAATCGGAGGGCTGCAACCGCATGTCGTGCCGCTGCGGCGCCCAGATGTGCTACCTCTGCCGAGCTGCCATCAACGGCTACGACCACTTCTGCCAGCACCCGCGCTCGCCCGGGGCGCCCTGCCAGGACTGCGCCAAGTGCTCGCTCTGGACAGACCCCACGGTAAGGAATTAAGGATTTTGTGAATGGCTCGCCCTGCTTTCCGTCGCTGTTCCGTGCCAGCGCGCTGAAATACATGTTTTCCACCAAGCTGTTTGTTTTAGACTGCACAAGGGTTTTGTCTACCAGGACAGCTAAAACACACTGGAAACCTGTTCCAGCAGAGTCGCATCTGACTGCAATGGGAAGTAACTGGTGTTCCTTTGGAAATAGGCCCTCTTGGATCTGCTCTCTGGTTGAAAATGCTCCGTGTGCCGCTCCGGGGAGTGGAGCTTGTGAAAAGGAGCTAGCGGGGAGCGTGTGCTAGCAGCAGGCGTTGGAATTCCTGGGATTCGTTCCTAGTTTTGCAGCCGAATGCTGTATGGTCTGGCTTTGTGAGCCAGAGAGGTGAGGGCAAGAGAAGTCGTGTCTTTGTGGTGCCCAATAACTCTTGTTTTTCCTCTGATGATCTGACGTTGAAGGGTGCGGAGTGAGCAGAGACAGAGCCCCTGAGAAAAATGCCTGCGAGTCAAAGGTCCAGAGCCCCCAGCACAAAGTTACGCTTGTGTCGGTGCTCACAGCTGGTGTCAGCATTTGCAAAGGAAGAGCTGAAATGCAGAGAGGGTTGTAAGGGAGACCGTAATAAGTAACTTAATACTTGGAGCTGTAAAACAGCTTGGAGCTGTGATGAGCGTGGGATAACCCAGCGCAGTATCTCTGCAGAGGTCTTCAATCCCAGAAGCTTGGAGGTAGGAGCAAGAGTTGAATTTCCTGATTGCAGCAACGTAGAACAGCATGAGAGTCTGCCTTCCCAGGGCTTGTCTGAGCTTTGCTTGGTCCCAACGTTTCTTTGTCTACAGCAGCCACAGCTCGCCAGACTGCTGCCAGCACGTCTTTCTGCAGGGAATGTGCACAGTCCTTGCTTACATAAAGAAAAAAAAATCCACTCTAAATCTCTTTTCTACCCGGAGGCTCCTGGGGATTTCCCAGCGGTGTCCTGACTAGCGTAAATGTTCAGATGCTGTTTGCTTTCTTTGATTCCCAAATTATTCTATCACGGAGAAGGGTTACACTAAACAGCCACCTGCTTCTAGACATTCCTGCGGCCCCACTTTTCAGAGCCCCGGTTATGCCGGCCGCGGCGTCCCCTTCCACTCGTCCCCTTGTCCCTCAGGCCACGATCCAGCGTTCGGCAGCGCAAGAGTCTTTTGTCCCCGTCGCGCTGCTCATTGGGTTCCCTAATGGCATTTGTGCCGAGCCAGAGAAAACATGAGGCCTCTCAAAAAGCTCATGCTGTATTTTAAAAATAAATAAATAAACAGCACAAAGAGTGCACTGTCACCAGGCCTTCTCCCGCTCTCTAATTAACCAATGCTGTGGCAAAGAAAAATTTCCCACCGTCAGCAGCAAGCTGGCACCGCTGCAAGTTTTTGGAGGACGGAGCCTTGGTGAGCTGAGGAGTTGAGGTTGGGTGACTGTCCTGCCCGCAGGGCAAAGAATAACATGAAGCCAATAGTGGAGAACAGTTTGGGTGCAAGGATGAAATTATGACCGTTCCTAACCTGGTTCATCTGCACCCCAGCGTGGGGCGGCTTGAATCCTGACACGGGATAGAGGCGAACAAAGGGCTGTTGTGCCAGAAATACCGTGTGCTTGGCCAGGAAAGGTGCCCACCCAGCTGCCTCCTGCCCTGCAGGCCCTGCTGGCCTCATTCCTGTGTTTCTCTCGACACCTGTTTCCTTCCTGCTCCAACTCCTCCTTCTGCTGGCAGCAGCAGCAGGGCAGTGCTGCACGGTACGGGAAGAGTCTCGATGGGAGCGGATTTGCCGGGCTGTAGAGCAGAGGGAGAAGACGAGATCGTCTCCGCCCGGGGCATTTTCAGCCCATCTCTTAGGAGCTTCCGCTCATCTCCATGCGTTAAGCTTGGTGCAAAACCAGCGAGGGCCGACGTGGCACCAAAGCGTGGGGTTTTAGAGGGTGACAGGGCGTTTTTGCTCTGACTTCTGCTGAATTTATGTCTAATCTCAGCTGGAAGCCTCCTTCAAGCAGGCCTGCAGCACAGTCACGCTGCGCTTGTCAGTCTTGTCCATTTTTATTTTGCGAGTGTAGACGTTAGCTTTGTCAGACCTGCATAATCCTGCGCCTTCGTTAGGAATCTGGCTGGGTCGTCCTCTCCGTTGCTTAAGGCAGAATTCGGTTCCCTTTAAAACAGGGCACCTTTGTTCCTCAAATGCGTAAAACTTTCTGCAAGTTTGCGGTGATTCTTGAGGATGTACAAGCAAATCTATTCATTAGCCCGGGTTAAAACCAAGTTGAAGGCAGTCCTGTAGGAACTGCAGCATCTGCTGGTCTTTGTCTCGAACGATTTTGAGAGAAAAAGCAGACACTTCAAAACTACCCATAATAAAGGTTCGTTTAAAAACAGAATCTTTTCCCCGTGCTGTAATCAGACTTTTTTTAATTAAAAAGCACCGGTACAGCGTTTGCAGCTTGGGGGCAAGCAGGCTCTGTGTTTGCACTTCTCCCATGGGTGCCCTGCAGCTGTCCAGGAGGTGAATGTGTGTCCAGAGCTCTGGCCAGTCCCGGATATTCCCACTGCGCGCTCAGCAGTCGGAATAGCTTGGGCTGGTTATTCCATAGGCTGCTGCAATCCAGCAGCGCGGTGCAGGGACGCAGGGGTGAGAACCGCCTGCAAACTGCAAACCCGAGACCTCAAGGGCTCCTCTCGCATCCAAACATCCGTAACGAACCTCGGGCCCATCTGTGCCTCTCAGCTGCTTTGTGTGAATCCCGGGATGCAGCTCCACTAATGCATTTTGATTGCTCTGGTAAACCAGCTTCTGCTGCCACATGTATTATTATTTGTGATTTAATACTCCCCTTCAGTCTATCAACAATACTGTAGAGCAGCCTCTGCTTTTGGCTTGAGAGATTGGGATTTTTGCGGCATCTCTTACAATGCCTAAAACGCACCCAGACAGCCATCAGCAAAGGCAGGAAACTAGCCATTAAAAGGTGTTTGCAAATATCTTGCTTTCCAGCCCTGTAAATAGAAGATGTTGATTCAATTGCATTCAAATGCATTCAGGGAATGCATGAAGTGCCTGACACCGACTCCAGCGTGCGGAGGGAGGGGAAGCTCGGAGCAGGGGGAGCTCCCTCCTGGATCTGGTTTCTTTGTGCCGGGCTCTTAATCGTAAGCACATGGCTAATTCCCGCTCCTCACCGAAGCCAGCAATAGGGAAACGTCTGCTGCTAAAGTGACTCGGCCCCTCTGGAGCCTTTGAGCATCCTGCGTCCCGTGCTGCCCCTGTCACCACATCCCTGCGGATGCCCCATCCGCTCTCATCCCGCTCCCTGCCTGCCGCCAGGACCGCGGACGCAGCCCAGCTCTCCCCATTCCTCAAACTGGGAATGATTTGGAACAAAACCTCTCTGCCTGCTGCTGCAAGTCTGCATCGTGAAAATCCTTTCCAGTTTATTAGGAACGGCTGCGGCCGCACGTACGGATGGGGAAAAAACGAGCAGTAAAAATCCGGGAAGGGGGAGGCAGCAGCAGCAAAAACCCTTGTCCAGAACAGCCGCCACATCCCTTGTTCCCCCTCTTCCAGGAGGCCGGCAGCCCTTCTCCTGCAACACTTAATTACTAAGGAAGATGCCAAGAAGCCTAAGAGATAAAACGAGAGCTTTGGGAAGCTTTATTGACAGCCCTTTGTTCTGGGCAGTGGAGATTTTAGTTGAGGACATTATCTCGGAGCGACTCGTGGAGCTCCTGCTGCTCCGTCTGCCCCTTCCCAAGGGCTGCCTGCTCCCTCTCCAGGAGCAGGGCTGGGATTTGCTTCCTCTTGGCTGCAGGAAAAGGTGCCCGGCTCGCTTAGCAACGGAGCCGGCTCTTTAGTGAATCCATCCACGGAGCAGAGCCGAGGAGGAGCCGCCCGCTGCCTCCGATTGGCTCCGCACTCTCCGCATTCCCTGAATTCAATGGGAGATGGCTGAAAGGAGGAAAAAAAGGAAAAAAAAATCTTCCTGGACCCTGAGGCGTAACCAGATCCTCTGGCAATCCTTGGATTGCAGGGGAAGAGTGGTCAGGCTAAGGGCCATTCCATGTTCCAGCCATTCCCGGGGACACGTGTATCTCTCGACTCCCGGGATTCGGGGTGGGGCTGCAGAGAGCATCTCGCTGTCCGCTTGGGGGCAAACACGGTCCCCTGTTGCTGTTTAAACAGCAGGCTCGAGTAATCCTGTTCCTCCGTGCAGAGCTTGCGGGTAAGGAACTAAACCCAGCTCCGAGCTCCTTGGCACTCGATGTGGGGTCCCTTCCCTGCGATGCTGTGGGAAGGACCGCGTTGCCCTGTGTTATCCCTTGTAGGAAGGGGACCAGGTCACCTCTTCGCCTTAGGGTGGGCACTCTGGCCAGGGCCGAGGCCCCGGGGGCTTTGGGAGGTTTTCCCCTTTCTTTTTCCCTTTCTTTTTTCCATGGTCAAGGCAGCTGACAGGAAGATATCTGCTCGCTTGACAGGACAGATCCCTTCCATCCCCACAGCCTGCGTTCAGGCTATTAAAATTGCAACCCGACCCCTCACTAAAGGACTTGAACCCCTCAGGAACGGGGACACGGAGGCTTCGCAGGCTCTTCTGAAGCCTCTGCCCTGAGTGACATGAGGTGGTTTCTTACCACAACCGCCAGCCACAAGGACACCAGTGAAAGCTGCAGTTCTGGTGCAGCTGCTTTGCCTGCAGAAGACTCTAGCCGTTATCTCTCTCTGTGTCTTCTGATCGCTTTGGGGCTCAGAAAACAGTCTTTGCTTCTCAAAATACTAAGTTTTCATTACAAAAATATCATGGTTGTACCTGGCGAACTTCTTGTTTTCTAAATCTGACCTGTAGCAGTGCAATGTGTAAGAGCCAGAACTTGTGGCATCAGCTTTTGCTCATCAATAATGTCCTAAAACTACCCTACTATTTGCCTGTATCACCAGCTTTTTTATTCCAGCTAGACGTGGATCTTTCCTGGGTCCTGCAGGTATTGAACTGTGTTGATGACTTGCCAAATTTAATGCCAGGCTTTGATCTTTGCACAGGACAGTATAATTTCATCTTTATGTTAAGACAGACATCAAGTTGCGAGCTGCAGAGATTGAAGTCAGGGCATCCTTGGGATTGCTTTATTGCTTAAAAAATATATTAATAATAAATGCAAGGGCATTTTTTCCACTGAGTGGAAATAACGTAGGAGAGGTGGCTATTTCTGTTCTCCCTGTCAACTATCTTGGAAAAAACACGGCTGATGGGGGCACTTGGAAGCTTTGGGGCCACCCATCGCGAGCGCTGCTGGAGAGCAGGGGGCTGCGGGGTGTTTGGTTGCCTGGTGCTGTGTGCCTTGTTCTCCAGCCAGGGAAACCAGCAACGTGATACTGGGAGGGTAATTAGAAATTCTGCATGGGCTCCGAAGAGCCGTTGCCGAGCACTTTTTATGGAGATAGATAGGCTGTAATTAACAATCCGTGGAAGCAGGCTGTGTGGGGAGGGAGAAAAGCACGTGCTGGAAAGTCTTAATTTTACCCATTGACTCAAAGAATAATCAAAGAGGGGGAAGTATTGGGTTTTGAGGGCTTTCTGCAGATTAAGATAACTGTGGTCTCCCAGGGAAACCTTATCTGCTGCGGGGAGGAGGGGGCGTCTCCGGGCCTGGCTGCTAGACATGTGCAAGACCGTGAGATTGGAAGTGGGAAGCTGGCTAGACTTAAAATAATGTCAGCGAAGCCGCCGCACCAAGCGCGTTTCATAAGCGAGTCCCAGAGCACTCTGCGAAGGAGAGGATATTTTCCACGTTGAGAGTGTTCGGGAAGAAATTTATGGGTTTTGGCAATCCTCGGAAATAGGATGCATAAAAGCGAGGCAGAGGCTTGTGCACCGTGAGGTTCGCAGGGCTTGGAATTTCCCTCCGTTCCCCCCTCGGCGCTTGCAGACGAGCTGCTGGGAGCAAAGCCGGTGCTGTTTGTACGCGGGTGAGCCCGCGCGCTCGCTGCTCGTGCAGGTGTTGTGTGTCACGGAGCAGCTCCTGTTCTTGGCCCCCGTTCCCAGCTCACATCCAGCCTGCAGACACCGTCCAGGAAGCTTTTTTTCACTTGCAGACAGCGCCAGGTCGTGTTTCATCCCGTTGGATGCCAAGCAGCAAATGCAGCCCTACCAGGACCAGAAGGACTCCTTGCCATGCGTGTGCATGCGGCCAACAAAAGCAGCTGCAGGGAGTTGTGCCTTTAGTTACTCGATGCAATTTTTGTTACCTTGCTAGCTGTTGCGTGCTGCACTGCAGCAAAGAAACATATTTTCACGGCCATTCTTGGGAGCAGGTGAGGTGGAAGCACAATTTGGAGCGATTCTCTGGCTTCATGCCAGCACTGGAATGACTTTTTGTGTGAATTCTGCGAGACTTGTAGGTGATTGGTGCCCAGGGCCATCTTTCCAGATATGCTTTTCCAGCTCAGGACTTGCGTAGCCTTCTTCCAAGGCTGTCTTTGTCCATCCTGCTCTCTTGATCTAGTAAAACGTAGCATAAATGCCAGCTCTGGAGATACCTCCAGCCACCTGAGGTTACCTGTGGTGTTTGCTCCAGCTGTTGTTAACTTGGGTTGAAGGAAAATGCAGCAGATGAGGAGGGGCTGAGGATGCCTTTGGGTCCTGGTTTGCCCTTGAGTTCTCTGCGCAGCAGGTTTGAATATTTTTAGTATTCTAGATGGACATTAAAAGAAACAT
>VWPW01018084.1:0-41780 GCA_013389825.1 Crypturellus undulatus
GCGTCCCGCTGCGCGCCGCGGCCCGCACGCCTGCACGGAGGGCAGCGTCCCGTGGGATCCCACGCGCGGAACCGGCGGCCGCACGGCAACACTCGCCGTGCGCGCGGGGAAACCCTGCTGGATCCCCGCGCGAGGAAGCTCCACTGAATCCCATGTGAGAAAACTCCGCTGGATCCCGCACGAGGACACCCTGCTGGATCCCGCGCGAGGAAACCCCGCTGGATGCGTCCCTTGGGCGCGCCTTGCCCTGGGCCTTGGCGCCATCCTCGCCAGTTCGCAGAGCAACCTCACGTGTGCCACCTGCCCCGAGTGCTCACCGCCCTTCCTCTGCGCTCACNCACGGCAACGCTCGCCGTGCGCGCGAGGAAACCCTGCTGGATCCCCCCGCGAGGAAGCTCCACTGGATCCCATGTGAGAAAACTCCACTGGATCCCGCACGAGGACACCCCGCTGGATGCGTCGCTTGGGCGCGCCTTGCCCTGGGCCTTGGTGCCATCCTCGCCAGTTCGCAGAGCAACCTCACGTGTGCCACCTGCCCCGAGTGCTCACCGCCCTTCCTCTGCGCTCACAAAAATGCCGTTTTTAGCGATTCTTGAGAAAACAGAGCTGAAGGCCCTCTGTGCTTCGTGGGGTGACTCGGGCGGACTCCCTTCCCCTGCAGGGCGGCCTGCTGTGCAACACAGCATGGGAGAGAACCGCGCGGCCCAGCCAGACGGGGCGCAACGCGGGAGAGGGGGCGCAGCCAGCGGGGCACACAACACGTTCAACACACGTATATCAACACTCCAATATATATAAAAATACATGAAATAGCATAAAGTGTAATCTTACCTAACCGTAAATATTTTTTCAGAACAAAGAATATCTCCCTGAGATGACTCGGTCCTTAAGGCAAAAATCAGCAAAGTGAATTTTAGATGGTTAATAGTTTGGTTTGTTATTAAGTGTATGTTAAAATAACCATCATACTTCATGTTTTGTTAATCCTGATGACTGATGAACATCCAGACTTTGCTTTGGTTTTATATGCACTTCCTGCTACAATTATAGTGAAAACTTAGGGTTCTGATTACCAAACTATTGGAAAGGAAAAATAATTGCTGTGGCCAGCAATAAACATCAGCACTAAATTTTAACAGTAATAACTACATGACAATAATGCTCAGCTACAAAGTCCGAATAATTAATGAAAACATTTATACAAAAGAGCGACTGCAACCATTTTACTACGGCAGATGTATCGTAGTAGTATCCCAGCAGCTGGGCCAGCATCACAGCAGACCCAGTATAGAGAGAGGCGGTCCTTGCTTGACAGGAGGACTTCCCACTTGCTGCTCCCATTTACTAAAGTGTTTATATAAGAATATCTATTAAAATACTTAGGAATCAAACTTGGCAACACAGACTCCCTAAGCTATGCACACGCTCAAGTAGACAAAACTTTACTTTTTCTGTGCTGGAGAATTGGCCTTGAGAATTTATTTACATTTGTTTTTCTTACGACAGTAAAACCAGGCTTATGCATATGCATTTGCAAGACTGGTGCCTAAGTGTAATATATAATAGTTATTTTACAAGTAACATTTCTCATGCCCATTCAGCTCAAATGGCATTGCATACAGGCAGCGGTTTCTACCAGTGAACATATGTTCCTGACAAATTAATTACAGAAAACAATATTATCCTAATTGTTATAATTAGCAATACCATATATTTAAACTGTTCTAAAGCAGAGATCCAAAAAATAGTAAAGGATGAGAAAATTCCTACTTTTGTATAGTGAGCTCTTAGTTGAGGAAATTTATGGGTTAGAAACAAAGAAGAAACTGCAACTGAAGTCATTCAGTGCCTTTCTGAAAATCATTTCCCAATGTTACTGAAATGTTTTTATGCAGTTAGTTGCCAAATAACTAGATTATTCTATTGTAGCATTGAATTTGCTGGGTTCTGCAGAAGATGTTTAAAGAATGAGAGAATTTGGTAGTATTTAAAACACTCTTTAGGACACTGAACCTGTGCTGCTTTTTCCTCCAGATGACATGGCAGTTTTGGGGGAGGATATGCAGAGCCTTTAGGACGATGCATTTCTAACTAATCATGCCAAAAATACAGGTGATGAGTTATCTGCCATATTTCATTTATGCTTGAAAGGTTTTGTCACTTTTCCTTTGAAAATCTTGAAGGGAAATGCAAAATTTGTAAGAAACTCTTATATTCTAATCCCTCTAGTCTATTTACCGGAGTCACAGGAGTGTAGCCCCTGACAGAATGCAGCCACACAGGTTGGGAAGCTCTCTGAAAGATGGGTATTGGAAATCAGGACTGAAACCTAGTGGTGTGTAATAAACCCATTGTTTTGTCAATAAAAAATTATTGAGTAAAAATACATTAGACGCTATTTAAATGTGCTTTTGAACATACTTCTGCTACCATTTCCTGTAGCACACGAATCCCATCTGTATTCCAAAGACAGAGAATTTTGAGCACTTGTTTTCTGTATGGAAGTATGGCGTTTAATACGATTTTGGCAGTATGTTTAACGACAGTTTTTGGAGTAGCTAAATTTGGTCTCTCTGTGAATATTCTTGTAACTCGTAGAATAGGTGTTTGTGTTGTGGCCAAATACTGATTATTCTTCTAAGAGCATGTGCACGAACATCTGTACACATGGCTTTCAAACCCAAAATCTTAAATACCGTTCGAGATGGTGACAGGAAAGAAATGTACATTACAGATTACACTCACACATAAAGCTGATACCGCCATCTGATCTAATGGCTCCTCAGCAAGTTTCTAAAGTGAACTGAGAAAAAGAGGATAATTATTCACATTTTTCCAAGTTACTCACAACTTTTGGTGCCCTGATCTTTGGGATGCAGACTGAGATCTAAGAGGGGCAGTGATGAGCCTCAGCTGTTAACGAAAAACAAGAAACTGCAATCGCTGGCAATTCTAGTTCTGCTGAGAAGTTCTCCGTCCTGTCCATGGCACTTGGTGGCCTCGCAGACATGCAGAAATAAAGACTGGTCACTATCAACAGAAACCTGATGTGGGATATCCTTCAGCGGGAATATTGATGAAGACTCTTGAGCCAGGAGAAGGCTGAGGTTGAGTAGGTCGGACGTGCAGGCTGGGCGTTCAGCAAGGGCTCGAGGGGCTCCCAAAAGCTTGACTCGGTAAAGTCAGGGGCACTGAAGAGATGGCGCAACCCAGAGTAGAGGGCAGGCCAAAAGAAGCTGGTGTGGACCTGCGGGAAGGGAATAGTGGAGAGGAGTAAATGAGAAACCTACCACAGAGGAAGGGAAGGGGCAAACAGAGGGTGGAGCAAGAAAGGAAGGGGAGAAGGAAAGGGGCACAAGTGTATCAGGAAAAGGTACCATAGTAAGAGAATTATGATCTTTAGAGATGCAGTTCAGCAGATGAGGTGGGAAAGAGGAAGACTGCCACCGCTCCTTTTCAACGTGGAGCTGTGTTCCTGTGTGCTGCTTTCCAAGGCGAGCAGGCACGTGCTGCCTACAAGGGCCACTCGCTTCCCCTGAGCGAAAAGCTTTGCTGTAAGATCACAACCGCCTTGCAGCAGAGCACTGCACTGGCAAGTCTGTTCAAGCTGGATACTCAAGACTTGTCATGCAAACGTTAGCAGTCACTTTGAGAACTACTCCTTAAAAACGTGCAAAGATGGAGCGTGGCTGCAGCGCAGGCACAAGCTGCATTCTTAGCTGAATGAGTAAGGGCTGCAGCCTGCAGTCCCCGCACAGAAAGCCCTCAGCTGTAATGGGCAATGAGCAACAAGGGTACTCTCCTAACTGTTGGTAGTTTCTAGGTATACCCCTGCTCCTGGAAAACAGCTGCAGATGAATAGCTCATCCTATGGGGCTGCTTGGATGGCAAAGCCCGCCTGCACAGGGTAAGGAGGAGGAAGTTCTCCTCAGGTCCTTAGGACATTGGCAAGGGCAGTACTGGCTCTCCCTTGCTCTCCCTGGGAAGCCAGAGAGTAGTAGTTTTTAGAGCCACATCACTCCAACACACATAACTTGGCAACCCACAACCACATGCAGAAGTTCCTAGTAAAATATAAATCAGCCAAGCAGCAGATAAAAAGAATCGTGAATTTTACTTGCACTATACATCAAATGACCTTAATATGCAGATTTTTCTCCTGTTATTTTCAATCCTTCTAACCTAAAAACTTGTTCCAACTAGCACAGGAACTAGTGTGTTTTAAAAAGCTATTGATGATGCAAGACCGACAAAAGGCAATAAATGCTTCATGTATGTACATCCCATTACGTACACGGGATAATTCACAGGTCTTAGCTTAAGTGAACAAATTCCTCCTCGGAGTGAGTAAAGCAAAAACCTGAACACCAAAGACAGTAGGAGGAGAACAGAAACACAGTTGGGCTGTAGCGAGCAGTGGATTAAGCGCTTCGAGACTTTGATAAGAGGTTTTCCTTGTGTGGGAGTTCAGAATTAGGGTTTCAGCAAAACAAGTATCCGCTGGGCCTGCAAAATGCGACTGCAATAGAAGCCACATATAAAACATGCAGTGGAGAGCAACACGAAGTGCTTCCTTTGTGGCATTTCCTCTGTGCTGCCCACATGCCATGGAGTGAGGCATCCCGCTATGCATTAACACAGTCTCTCTTGAAATCTGAAAACATTAATGGGGCCCATTTCTGAGACTAGCAACAGACGGATCACTAGAAATGAGAGAAATTCGTATTCCGTTGTCGCTAACCCTGAGCCATGGGACCTTGTGGAACCTGTCCTTAGAATTCCCACCTGGAAAAGTGGCCATTGTTGCTACATAGTGGCTCTCGTGCAATGAAAGATGTGAACGTAAATAATGGCCTCGCTTAAGTGAAAGGAAGTTTTCATCCTCGAGTTCTAAGCAGTGTGCTAACCCCTCATGCTAGGAAATCAATTTGCCAAAATATCATTTGTTATCTAGAAAATAATGAAGAATGGGAACTAGTGTTCTTAGAAAAATAATTACTGCCATAGATTTCAAGGTCTGAAAAAATGCATTTGAATGGAGAATTCAGTCTCCTGGCTACGAGAACAAAGCAAGTAAGGTATTCTTTCTGCTCGGAGTACCACACTGTTATGTTAGTAGTGTGTACAGACATTATTGTTCATGCAAGAATCCACTTACTCTGTTCATGAAAGAATCCACTCACCGTTTACACTTACAGTTTGCCGCAACATGAGTTCATTATGGAGTCCAGTGATATAAGAACTGATGTATAGCGAGTGTTCAGGAGGACCTGAACTTCAGGAAAGATACTTTTGCTTAAACAAGTTCAAATTTGTATGTTCTATGGCTTTACTCAACACACTAGGCACTCATAACTTCTTACCCCACATGGAATTCTTTTCAAACTGGAAAACTTCTGTGGCTTAAATCTTAAAAAGAAGATATTCTGGTGTGTGAAAATGAACCATGTAACAATTATAGTACTATATTAGAAAGCATTATATAGCTACTCCATTTTATCTAACATCCAAATATACAATCTGGAAAGAATAAAATTAAGTTAAACTTGAAGGACTTTTACATTTGCAGTGAACAAATACTTTATTTGGGGCCACTAGCAAATTCTCAGGGCAAAGGTAAATTTGTAAGCATCCAAGAATGCACAGAATAGCTTTAAGATTTTTAACTAAAAAAAAGGTCAATGGATTTTTCTGGCACCAGTGAGAAAATATCTTTCCCTTTCCTCACTAATCTGGGCAAGCATGGAGTAATTAAAAATTTCATAAATATTTGATTGCCCTGAAGGAGCCACGCATATTCTCATGTTATTCTCAAAAGCAATCACAATCCTGTTGTTAGTGCACAGGCTTCACCTGTTTACAATAGCTAACTTCAGGCATCTCTGTTACATGCAGAATTTGGAGCTGAGGTTTTTTATAAAAAAAGTCAGTGGAGTGAAGGATGCTCCCTAGAGTGGGATTCAGACTTATAAATGAGAAGTTTATTGCTTTTAATTAACTACACGGTGAATTTAGCTACATGTCTAACATTATAGGCTGTGTGAATACCTGAACTACAGTTTTCAGTCCAGCAACTTTTGGCAAAACCTCTTTCCTGCAGGATGCTGATGCTATCTTCCCATTCATAATATTTCTTACACTCTACCTGTCTAGGATGAGATAACTCTGAGCATCCATCCAATGAAAAAGAGTTGTCACCTCATTATCTCTGAATGAGGAAAAAATGTATCTGAATGAGGAAGAAGAGTCTACAATTGCATTCCATTTATACACACACGCGTGCACATGCATGTATCAAAAGGCTGAATCAATCCTTTTGCAAGTAATAGGGTTGCTCTTCTCTACGGAAAATAAGCCAAGTTTCAGCCGGGAACAAATAATTGAGTTATATAAGTTCCCATAAAAATAGACTGACCCACATCTACAACAACAGGATCATAATATAATAAAGTGGCATTTATTGTATAATTTCCCTAAAGCTGAATGCACCTTTGTAAATGCACTTATTCAACCAAAGCCATATAATATTTGCTCTACATTATGCTTCCATGGAGCCCTGCAATGTGATAGTTTACATGCATGTGAGCCAGAATATGAATATTTTGCCTTTCTGGTGCAATGCCATTCTGCTAAGAAGATAGATACCCAGTTCTGAGTGTCGTGATCTGTATTTGCATAAGAACATGGAGCAAAAGTAGCTGCATGGAGAAAAAAAAAAAAAAAAAAAAACATACCCTAATGGTAAGTAAAATCATGATTTCTTATTTCTCAAACAGGCCACAGCGCTGCACAGTTTTGTTTACATTACTGCCGCACATCGGAACAGCGCTGCAGCGAGCACCGCTCTGCACACACCAGGGAATCTGCAGCTGCAGCTCCACGCAGGGTAGGGAGCGTTACATAAGCGTGCTGCCCCGCCACCCCCAGCGGCCCCACCACTCCCAACTGCCCCCGCCGCCCCCAGCTGCCGGGACTGGTTGGTGCGTGGGACCCACGGACGGGGCCGGCCACGGACACGGGCGCCCTGCGGCCGGCGCGGGTGCCGCTCGGAGCAGCGCACGCTCATGGCCTCCCCGCGCCGCCGCGCGCTGCCACGAGCGCAACCCACCACCCCACACGCTCCGAGAGATTCCTAGTTCAAGTTCCTAATTGTTTCCAATTTCCAGTAATTTCTCCAAGTAAAGTTCTACTTCTCCTTAAAGCTAAAAGCCAGAAGCATGAGGCAGCACCAGCGAAGCCTGGGTGTTTCACAATACTCACAGACCGGTTTTACCATGCAGAATTAGTTCCCAGACCAATAATATACATGCAATAAGAACAAGAAAAACCTTTCTTTAACTATAGCTACTATTCCTGGTGCTTACGAGTGCTTACGGGCTAGCCAATTCAGAATTAATTTTCCTCTGGGTAAGACCATGGTCAACCCCCAAGTAACAAATATTTCCATGCTAATTTCTACTATGCTATATTATCTGTAATTTTTTAACCTCCCCCCACCAAATGAATCTATCTAATATCCAAGCAGGTGAAAATATAAATGCTGACAGAAGCTATGCATGGAAAATTTCAGCTTAAAATATTTCAATAAGTAATGAAAGACTGGAAATAGGGCTTTAGAATGGAAATCATTCCTAACCTTGTTACATTTGCCACCCGTTCACAGCTGTCACGTGAGCTGTGTAAGATATGGGTGCATGTTCCTGAAGCAGACAGGTACACACAGATCTGGCTGCTTTACCGACAAACTCTGAGTCCTGTACAGTGTAGAGCAACATGGTTTTGGCACTGGCTACCCACTGTACCTTTAACACCGACGCAGAAGCAGCCACTTCAGGCCAACTAGGGTTCCCGTTGCCACCTGAGCTTAGCTGAGAGATAGCTCCATTTCAGGGAGCATTGACTCGAGCGTGTCTCAGCTGAGTCTGTCAATAAGAGCAATAACTAAGTGTTCTCGGTGATATAGAGCCCAGCACTCTGAAAGTTAATCAAGACTACAAGGTCATATTGCACTGGTTATTGAAGAACCATCAAAATAGCTTTTGCTGGATGCTATTCTAACATGGACTGAATTCAAGAAATCTGCAATGGGAATCTGAGAAGAAATCTGCAGAATAAATGATGAGTTCTGCAGTTAGCGCATACGATCAGATGGGTCACATATCCCTGTACAGAACCGTAAATCACCACAGCATTTCAGGTGCCCTAATGGGTCACGCAGCAATTTTGACTTTCTGAAGTACAGGCAACGCTATATACAAGAGAGCATCAAGGCCTTCAACAATGTGCTTTACTCCCTATGTGTCTGCATGCAATTGGAGCATTGTAGTCATTCTATGTATGTTTGAAGTTAGGAGATATTAAAAATTAAAAGATAAAATGTACATACAAACCAGTGCGATGACTGGACAGCCCAAAGCCCACTGAAGCCAACAGAACATTAGTTGCCACTGGGAACTTCGCTGGTGAATCTTTAGACCAGTTAGAAAATGTTGTGCATGTCTGAAAATTATCTAATGACTCTGCAGCAAAAACTTACTGTGTTTAGTAGATCTTGTGTTTCTGTGTTAGAACTTCAGGAGATGAAAATGCCTCTAATGGTATGAATGTTAAGAAAAAGTAATATTTTTTATTTTGCACATAGGCTGGGCAAATTTTCAATAGAAAAGACTGACACATATGATGAAAGGGAAGCTAGGTAAATCGAAGCAGCTAAACCAAGCGACAGCAGTAACTCCATGGGTGTGCAGCGTTCAGCCCTCTCTACAGAGTGCCCACACTGAACGCTGCACATTCTGTGGCTCTCCGGCTTCCTAAAAGGAAGCATTTCAAAATGTACGCTGTACGCAAAGTAAGAATTCTGTTAGCAGATTCAGTTTACCAGACTATCACATTCTCCGCGCTAATTTAAAATTTACCTGCAATTAATCCTGTATCTAGCAACTGGAAAACACGAGATTTTGTTCTAAAGCAGCTTTCAGTTGCAGAAGAGAGGAACTCAATTGCTCTATCCTTAACCAAGATCTCAGATGTTTGCCAAGATTTTTTCTTTTTTTTTTTTTTTTTCTTTTAAAGATGGTCCTTTAACAGCAGGAACACTAGGCTGCAGATCACCTAATAAAATTTTGTTTCCTTAGCTCCATCTTCCCTCAGCTTCCCAACGTTTGGGGGCTCTGTGTCACCCCAAATGTTTCTCTGCCCATCACCCTGTGGAGCGCGCCCAGTGCTGACCGGCACCGGAGCCTGGGAAAACAGGCCAGAACTGGGAAAAGAAGCAGTGCTTTCAAAGACTTCTCTTTGGCTTCCGAACCTTGCTTTGGCACTGAAGGTTATCTGCTAAATAGCTATTCTCATCAAGTGAGGTGATGAACAAAACAATGGCTCTGGAAATGCCAGCTGACAAAAGTAATTCCTACCTGGGAAATCAAAATATCCCCCTCGCAGAAGTAAAAGTAAAGCAAGAAGTAAAATGGAGTATTAGCGCCCACAGATCCAGGCACATGAAGTCTTGGTGCTCTTGGCCTCAGCAGACCCCATGGGAGCAGTGGCCTCTTCTTGGTGACCCTCCAGCTGGCTGTCCTGGGGGCAGCACAGGAGCAGGAGTCAAGTGGGACATTTTACAGTAACATACACTGGACATCACTAGCGTCTTTGAAATTTTGAACCGTTATGTTCATATATACTGAGCTAAAACATAGCTTGATCAATTGGCAATTTAACTCAAAGTGAGAAAATGCATTGCTTTATATATATATATATATATTTTTTTTTTCTATTATCTAAAGATTGAAAACTGGAAAAAAACCTCTGAAATCTGACCTCTGAAATCGGACATGGAGTTGGGTGAATAAGGAACACTCTAAATTAAAATAGAGGGCAACCTTAGAATTACTCTGCATATAAGTATATAATGTATTCTCCCATGTATTGCATATGCTTTGTAATTTTGCAATGGAACAGCGAGTCTTAGACTTGAGCAATTCTGCGAGAATGGCAATATACATTTGAAATAACATTTTGATACATTTTTGTTTGAATACTCTTCGCCTTTATAAGCACAACTCTTGAAGATGCTTCAAGTTTGGCACCTTAGAAGTTACTCCACTAGGGAGCTATTAATACACAGTGCTTGTAACTGTAGATATTGCGGATGGATATGATGGCATAATCTGCAATTAAGAAGTCCTAACACTTCTCACTCTAAGATCCTACTTTTAGTTGCTTGTAATCTTGCCAATAGCTTTTGGGCTGAAAATTTTCTTGATAAATGCTTTCCTTAGTACAATTACTTTCTTGTTTGCCTTTTAATTTCTAGATAAGATGATTTAGGCATTTATAAGAACAAGGCTAGACAGAAAGTGTATTATGTTGCCCATGTTTTTTTGTTTGTTTTAATATCTGCAGTTATTGGGAAAAATATTAAATTTGGCAGGAATGAGGGCTTTGTGCTACAGAAACATTTTTGTTGCCCATCTAAAAATCTACCCAAATTTGAAAAATTTTGTCTGTGTTCAGAGGAGACTTGCTAGAGATTTCACTGGAGAGTTTGTCTGCAATGGAAGCACTCAGGGCTACACAAATCTTATGATTATAGCTCTATACGATGTCAGGCCAAGCACCACAAGTGCTTCCAGTGCCTCTCAGGGGCCTTTCTGTTGACAAGATGCAGGAACAAATTAATTTGAATGTAGCTTGGAGAAAAGATGGGTTCAGGAGCCGGTGAGTATACGCAGGAAGAAGGAAATGGAGAGAGTGTGATGAGACAGGGAATGGGATTGTCAATTGCCAAGCGAATGTGCAAGAAACAGGGACTGCAAGCTGCTATGGAAGAACTGGCTTAGAGAAGGACAAACAGTCCAGATACAAACAGTCAAGGACAAACAGTTGAGATACATGAAGGAGGAAAACTGAGATTAGCTGGGCAAAGAGATCAGAACAAACAGGCAAGTGAAGAGGAAGTTTGGAGGCGCATTTCAGGGAGTGATGCTGAAACTGAAGAGCAGCTAAAGCAGGGATTATAGACAGTACAAGAGGGCTAGCTGGAAGTCTGGGAGCTGCTAGGTGGAAGCTGAATTTGGTTGGGTAATGGTGAGGAATCAGGAATAAAGTCAGGAATTGGGCATATGGTAAAAGGGGTAAAGGAGATTGTGAGTAAGAGTCAAACAACATTAAAGGAATATTTTAAAGCTGCATTGTCAAGCATTTAACACACATGAAATGCCAACATTAATACTGCCTTTGAAACCCTAATTTGAACCCTTGGGCGCGAGCAGGATGATACGCTATCATGGCATGATAATACACTATTTCTTCTACAGAAACCCCCACCCTTGCTCAGCGAATCCCATTAAGAAATCTCCTCTGGGTTTCCCCAGGATTATAAATTGAAGGAGATTACAAAACTTCTGCTTCATTGGCTCAGGCAGTCAGAAGGTGTGAAAGGTATTAAGCAACGTATTGCTAGAAGGAAAGCTAGCTGAATGGAGATGCTGAAAACTAGATCCTATCTTTGCCTTCGGAGGAGCTCTTATATGAAACTGAACAAATAATTTTAATCTAACTTCTCCAGACGGTCACTAATTACGTATTTTCAGAGCGCCTACCCAAGATGTGAGATGTATTTGGAAGCAGTGCTGACTAATCACAGCTGCACAGGAATTCAAGTCCTCGGCACCTTGAATCGGACACCAGATATTTCAAAATAATTTTGACTTTAAGCTATCACTTTCCCATTCTAGAATACAGATAATGTTTCTCAACTCACGATCTTCTTTGGGTCCATCTGCTCCTCAAAACAGAGACACATATTTTAAGATGGTTATTCCATTTCAAATTGAATACCTCTACACTTACATTATTGAAGTAAAACTTCCAATGATTGTCTGCTTTAACTTGAACATTCAGCTCGATCCTACAGGGCTTCTGGCACTTTTCTGGTCAGCTTGTGATTCCTTTCACACTGGGGTCAGCCAGGCTCTTGGAGTAAATGCATAAGGATAAAAGAACAATAATAACGGAATGAAAAAATCATTGTAACCTGTATTTACTGAATTAAATCCTATGTAGTCGGCTTTGTAACTACAACAGAACCTTCACTTTTGGCTAACACCCAAAGAACAGTGTATAGTTATAGTCAAATATCTTGTCGACAAATTAATTTCAGTGGAACAATAGTCTCGAGTGTTGCATTCATTTTATTTTCAAACTCAGAAAATCCACAGTGTGATGCTTAGATACTCAGCTAGAGTTTATTAAATGCAAGCTAATGTAAGAAGATACAAACCTGGGGTAGAAAAGGAAGCCTTTTTTGTAGTAGTAGTTGTGTGGGAGGATGGAGCTCAGAAGAGCACTGCGTGTCTTGTAGTGACTCAGGCAGGTAGCAGGCGCCACCCGCGAGCCAGCAGCAGAGCCCGTCGCCACCGATGCTGCGTCACCCCCGGCTACAGGGGCGGAAGCACAGCGGGACGCGGGGAAAAACACCGCGTGCTCCATCCCGCTAGAATCCAACTCGAGGGCACTTCTCACCTTGGAGGGATGCTTACAGCTCAGGATCGTCTGCTTAAAAGAAAATAACCAAATCCCCTGACGGCAGGCTTGGAGACAGCAGAACAAAATTTAAATGCAGTTTTTCTCAAAGAATCGAGAACTGGAAACTTAAACTAGAACTCATGCCATTCTCACATTTGCTGAATATGTGCCTTTTTTTTCTTCTTCCTTCAGACATAAATACTTGGGCATCTTGCATTAAAGGCTCTAAACATCAGTTCTCCCTGACTCGAACTTCGGGATCACTATGTAACAGACAGAGGAGTGCAGATAGGGCAGATTTCTACTCTGCCTCTTCACTGAGAGTGGTCGACAAGGATGGGAAGGCTGAGGCCTCCTAAATCCCCCAAATTCAAAGTCAGTGGGAGAAACAAGCAAACTGTTCTGTCCTCTTAACACTTGATTTTTTTTTAACACAGCAGCTCTTCGTCATCTAAAAAGTTTATATAACAATAAGTGGGTTTTCTTATTTTAAATACACATGTCAATATATGTACACTTTCCAGTCACAGGAAAAGTTAGCAATCGTTTATAGAAAAATGACTTCAAACTTCCAGGCCATGAGAATCTCCTTGCATTTGGAGTACTGATCCAAAGTATTACATAAGACTTCCGTAAGCAATTTTGCTTTGAGCAGGATCATAACTTGTGTTGAAAACAAGACCATGAGATATTAATTCTGAGACACTCCAAACCTTTTAGATGTTTAACTTCTTTTAAAAGAGCCCCTTGAAACTGTAAAGAGAGAATTTAATGTAAGAACTGAATCCCCTTACTTTCTGCGTTGAGAGAAACCCGTGAGGAGGCTGAACTTTTATGAGTAGTTCACTTTTCAAGAAAAAAGCTGTGAGTGTTTATTCAGATCCATGGTCCAGATTATTTTTGAAAAAAAAAAAAAATCTAAGAACATTAGTTTCAGCATTCTAATAAGGGAAACGTGCAAGTTTTAGCAGATGCAATTTTTTCATGTTTTCAGTCTGCAGTTGAGCCATTAGAAACTGTAGTCATATCTCTGATGTAACACAAACACAAAATCAGATTTCAGCCTGATTTCTTAATGTATAATATTCAGTATTAAGCTATTAAGTTAGCTGAGTAAGGTTTCAATGCCCAGAAGAACAAGAGATTCCCTAGTCGCAGTGTCAGACATCTAAGGTGACACCATGTCCCAGGCCATAACAGGAGCAGAAGATTCACTGGATGATGTGATCTTAGAAAAAGAACCTCACTAGAGTGGAAGGAAAAGTCCCCCCACGTACTTTGCAAATCTGATGTGGAAGAAATTCCTTTCCATGCCTAAATTTGGTAATCAGTGAAAACTGAGTATGTGAGGAGGACACTTTAGTTAGGGATCTAAAAGGAAAGATGCCCTGTACCACCTAAAGCATTAGTTCATTCTGTGTGAGGTTCATTTCTAGCTATGCCTGGTCTCTGGTCCTTCAGAGGAATATTAAAAACCTGCAATAACCTTCTTACATGTTCATGAGGCAGAAAGCTCCAATTTTATCCTTCATTGTTTATCACTGGTAAGCTAAAAGAGTGTCAGAAATATATCCCATGACAGAATTGCAAGCATATTTCCATAAGAAAATGATGGTACAGTTGCTGATCCCTTGCCTTCAAGGACCACTGAGTATGAGACTCAATAATTCACAGAGTAACCAAGTTTATGACTCAAGTAAAAATTCAGATCCCAAATAGAAACTAATTGAAGATAGGTATCAACATTAGTTAATGTCACAGTAGAGATATTACTTTCTCTATCTTTGTTAGTATGAGAAAGTACAATTGTGACAAGGAAGATACTAAGAACTAAGGCCTATGCCAATTATTTTTTAATACAAGATCATAGTATATTTTCTTGTGTATTGGCAACAACAGTAAAGTGGCATTGGTTAGAAAGAGATAAGAACAAGATGTTGATTAGGTAATGTCTTAAAAAGTGACCAGAAATAGCACTTCTGAATGGAAATTTGCAGCATCTTCTTAGGAAAGCCATCCATTGTTGCAAAATATGAAAGGAAAGGATTAGATTATAAAAGGTCCTCATTATAGCTGAGGCTCTATGAGGACTGGCTGATGCAAAGCTCCCTAGATCGGAGATTTGTGGCGCTTGAAGGATCGGGCCCTGTAAAATGTGCAAGTTCAACTTGTGCCCTGTGGAACCAGGCACATGAAAAACACAATTTGATTTGAATTTTCAAGTCTCTTTTGTCTTTGTCAATACACGTCTCCTACTACTTCTTCAGCAGCATGGAACATATCTAGTACCTAAAGCTGAACGATGGGCCTAAAAATCTTGCCTTTTTGCTGTATGATGTGAAGTTAAAAATTTAGTATAACAGATCCAATTTAGACAAGCAAACAACAATAAATATGATATTTACTTACTGTAAGTGCTTTCAGTACCTACGGTTGAAGTCATATCCTTCTCTGGTAAAATTCCTCAGGTTTCAACAGAATCACGGATCATCACTCAATGGATGCAACATGTTCACCTGGTCACCTAGCAAACAGCAGATATATTTCCTTTGTGTAGAAGTCTGCATACGATCAGTTTGCCATCTAGTGGTAACTATTTTGAACACAGACAGTAATTTGGAACGGTGTATGTTATTTTAAAAATCAATGTGTATTCAATCATCAGAGGTGTACAGAGATATTGACTCTTAGGTAAGAATTATTTGAAAGCCCACGGGAGTAACTTGCTTTGTTTACTCGACATTTTCATAGCAGCATTGTGTAATCAAACAAGGGAAAAAAAATTCTGACTCAAGCTGAATATGCAGTGCAAAAACATTTACAATTGTGGCAAAAGTTCTGTAGAGTGGCTGGATATATATCACCTATAGCATTTTGTATCCACGAAGATGGACCAGAATAATGATGGCTACCTCCCAAGTCTCTCTAGGATTAACAGAAAAGCACATCTAGCACTGAAAATTTTTGCAAGACAGAACTGTGGCTCCACCTGAGGATCGTCAACAACTGGAACAGAAACTGCTCATGTGGAAAAAGTAAAAATGTGGTCAAGTCAGGCTGTTTGTATTAAGGTTATGAGTTACTAAATAGAAGGAATGTTATGAGTTACTAAACAGAAGGAACAGTCACAGCTAGCTACCACATTTTGTATCTCTTAACCCAAAGCAGCTACTAGCCCTGCTCAGGAAATGCAAAAATAAAAGATCCATTTTAGTGATGGATAGCTAGTAGCACTTACACACTTATGTAACTTTGTCTCTCTTCTCTACTTTTAATGCTAATTTGGCTATTCTTAAGAGTAACTGGAGATTTATCTACTTTTAGTACTTAAATGATCTTGGTAACTATATAGTATTTATTGCTTCACTATTATTACCATATGTGTCAGGACACAGGAAATGTATTTGATGTAGGAAAATGCTGTTATTATACAGCCAAGCATCTCCTAGCTTCAAATTCCAAGTGGCAAGGACTTCTGACCTTCCTTCTGCACAAATAGCTAGGTTTCGTAGTAAGCTTAAAAAAAAGATTAAAACCAATGTCAGAATACAATGTCCCCAGCCCTGCTTTGAAAACAGTGAAAAGAAGCGAGTCCTGCATGTCTAAATTCTACTGGGAGCCAATTCCATAATCATGGAGATGAAACACTGGGAGCCGATAGATGCCAACAAGTTTAGAAGACAAATACCCAGCAGTAGCTAATCTCAGCGAATGCCAGGAAACAAAAGGAACAAAAGGTTGTAAAGAACCACAGATCTGCCAATATTGGAAGTATCCTTGCTTGGCAGAGGAATCCCAAAGAAATGGAAAACTTGAGCAATGTGAGTTAAAAAAAAAAAGGATTCGAGGAAGATTTAGGTTTCTGAAATTTGTATTAGGATGTCATTAGCTTTTCTGCTGTAGAAAGCCAGTCAATAATGAATTCTATCAAACTGGAGCTGTACTAAAGCTCTGCTGAAATACATTTTAGAGAAAGCATAGATAAAATAATTTTGGTTTTCCTCACAAAGATCAGTTGGATCTAACGTCAGAGAGGTGATAAAGAATAATTGTTTAAAGAGATTATATCGGGTTTCTGAGCTTAATAATGCATGTGTTTACACTGTATTAGTCAAAACCATAAATATATGCAGAGGTTTCATTGGGTTACTGAATGCATCTGTATTCAGCCTCATACGCAGAGATCACTGACAAATGCCTAATTCCATTAAAAATATTTTTTTTGTCCCCATTGCCGGCATAGCTATGATACAGTGACCTACATTCTGTTCTGGGCCATGAATCATGGTCAGCAGAGTTAATTAAACTTCTAATGGCAGGGTCAACAAGGTCAAGTGAAGGAGTTTGTTTATATGTAATTAGGGCAGAACAGAAGATAATAGAGTTCAACAGGTGTAACTGAGAGCAGAAACCCTCTGGGGTGCTGGAAGACTTCATTTGATGTCTCCAGATTGCTTTTGGAGTGAAAATAAAATAGGAGAAGTATCTCTTTACTTGTCAGTGGAGGAGATTTTTTTTTCTAGAAAACAAGGAATGTTCCTACACCATTTTGACAATCATTTTCAAACATGATGAACTCAAGAATGTAACTAACACTGTGGTTTCAGCACCACACATTTTTGCTTTCCAGGTACAGGCAGTGAAAAAGAAATGTAAATGAAAAATCTTGTAGATGAGAATTCATTCTGTATGGGTTTCAGTTTTATAATTTCTATATTTTCTCTCATTAAAATAGTGAGTTTAAACTAAAGAACGTAAATAACAAAGAACATTAATTATAACACTTTCCAAGCTAATAAGAAAAGACATTATCTCACCTCCTCTGTACAGGCATCTTTTGCTCACCGACTTTCTGTTTTTAAAATAACCACTATCCTTAAATCCCAATAAACAGCAAAATGTAGTACATGAATCAGAAAAACATATGCAAAATAACTTTCTGCATAATCCTAAGAACATGATTTAAAAGAACTTGGCTTGGTTTATTTAGATTCCCACTTAGGAGAGCAAAGGGAAACATGTCAAATACAAAACTCTCCTGGTATTCTTTCCAAAAAGTCTTCCTTCCAGCAGTCCTGCAGCAGTATATTAACTATATTATGATAGGTATTGGCAGTGCAAATTTCTTTCTATTACCTTGCCAGTGCTCGAATCAGCCCTTTAATCAGAAGATACACTTCTAGGAATGAGAAAGGAGTTCAGTTTTCATGCCCGATCAATTCGGATCTCTGTTCCAAGAGTGCCAGGGAGAGATGGCTAATTAGAGCAGTATGTCACTGTGCTGGGGACACCTGCAAGCTGTGAGCAGAAATGAGACCTTAGGTCATTGCACATGGACTCTACAGCCACATCTACCCCAATAAGCTCAGCAGTGACCGGGAACATTCTGGGGCACAGAAAGGGGATAGTACGTAGAATTAAACCACGGAATGGTTGCTGGAAAGATTCTTGTCCACGCCAACTAGCAGCATTTCAAACAGCGTTGAGGCATGACGCAGCAGCTAGCACAGGCCAGAGAGTGTTCCTAACAGGCTGCTTCCATGCAGTCACCCTGCTTTGCAGATTAAGAGAACTTTGTAGAATTCACACTGATATTTTCACATCATTTGGCCCGCAAGTATTCCCAGCACTTTCCTTTTGCTAGTACACACGCAGTGTATTGGTATCCTGCAATAGCAGCTTCAGTTAACGTGATGTAACTGCAGAGGATTTCGCACAACCTAGAATGGATTTTAACTTTCATCTTTATGTTTAAGGCTTTATATTGCATTTGTTTGCTTTAAAGCTTTGCCTACTGTGTTTCTGGGCACATGTATAAATATAAAATTAATACTTGAATCAGCTATAAAGTAGAATCCCATAAACTGTTCAACCATTCAAAAATCACACATTATGTTGTCTCAGTTAAATTTTGTTCTTTTAAAATCTCTTTCAAATGCCAGAAAAACAGGTTTGGTAGCAACAATTTGGCAACGCACTCCTCAGTTTCTGTGGGCCTAAGCCTAGGGATTTTTTCCAGTGCTTTACTGTAGTCATGAAAAGTTCACCCTAACACCAATGGAGTTGCCAGAATATGTGCAAAATTTGGGCTTGTGCTAATTAGTGCATTAGGCTTCTCAGTAGAAAGGCCAAATATTGTTTTTTAAATATAGATAATTAAACTTAATTCTTAGACATACAGACAGGCCAGGGTGGGAGGTTTACATTACTGCAATTGTGTTATATCTTTCTCTGGATAAACAGAGGACTTAATTTCCCGTTCCATCAAACCCACACCATTCACAAACAATAAAATTAATTTCTATGTTTAAATAAATAAAGCCTATTAAATTGGGTCCTCTGCCAAAACTTTCAGGCCCCACATTTAAACCGCTCACAAAACCAGCAGTGCCAGTTAACAAAACAAAATATGCTGTTTACTGTTTTTGCTGTTAATTAGGCTAACTCCTTAGATACAAATAGCTTATGGAGATTAATTATCTCTAAAATAATCCAATTCATTTGCCATTTGCAAATGATAAAATTTTTGAGCTAAACTTAATTCTTTTTAGTACCATGAGAGTTCATGAGTTTTTACACCAGAATCCAAGGAGACAACTTCTCAGGAGCTGAAAGTCCAGGAAATTGGCCTCTTACATAATCCATTATATCAAAAGCTCCTTTATATGATATTATCACGAGTGAGGCAAAACTGTTAAAGGCAGTCCAACAAAACTTGGGACTACCAGACTGATTCATCAAAAGGACATTTTGCTTCCACTTAATTCTCAGATTTCCAGTCCTTTAAAATATATCCACCAGCAATGCAGAATGGAAAGAACCTCCTTGCTGTAACTCTTTTGGGGGTACAGGCTATACATACCTACACATACTGATATGGGAGCCAAGCAGCCATATTAAGGATGTACGATGCATTTAGGATCAGCATAAAGATAGGTATGGGCTGTGTCTTTCATAGGGTACAATTAGGCTATACTTGTTAAAGTTATAGCACACTGTAGAATCAAATAAAATGTAATGCTTTTCTTCTTTGGGGGAAAAAAAAAAAAGCATTTTCATGAAGTTCTCTGCACTTCATTGACAGAGCCTTACCATTGCTGTAGTTATAGAACAAAAACAATGGCTAATAATTTTGTCCCAAGCTCTTCTCTGCTAGTACACTATTAAAGAGTAGTTCCTCCCTATCAGCAGATGGAGACAGAGTACACATGTTTTGATGTCACCACCCTTCAGTAAACTATGAAGTTATCACCACAGAATGTAGACTGCATCCATTTGGCTGATCTATGTACTTTCCCAAGGATTCCAGGATAATCAACCTATACACTTTGAGTTTTAATCACATCCATGATTTTAGGCCTTTTAAGGTTTTGAGAATTACTTAACAAATGTGGGACTCTAGGGCTGGCTCTGTATTGTAGGACACGGTGTGCAGGGAGCACACAATCAGCGTAACAAAAACACAAACCATGTTGTACCTTCCATGAGAGAGATTCATGGAATATTGCTGCATGATATCGTACTACAAATTATTGTCATTGTAATGCCATTAAACTGCATCATAAATTGTGGGAGTATCCTAAAAAAAAAGCCATAAATAATAAGCTTAGGTGGCAAACTAAGCACAAAGCTTTTATTAAAACTGCTCATAGGTTGCCATTACCAACTGACTTTTTGCTTTGGTTCGGGTAGCAGATGGGAACTGGACAGTGCCTGGGTAGTACTAAGTGCCCTTATGGGTCATTACAAGAGTTATATTGTCCTATACAAATATCCTTAATTCCATGTTCAAAGGCCTACGTGACTGTCCTCCATTCTAGTTGTGTTTGTGTAACTGTCTGCAGCTGTGCGTTTGTCACCATTCGTTAAGTCTTGTATATACATAACGATACGAAGAACACACGTAGGTAGAGCTGCATAAACCCAAATTCAGGTACTTATTAGCCATTCCTGGGCATGGTTAAGGCATCCATGTGTTACTGATGTAACTGCTTCCTGGGTGCTTCTGTAGAGCAGAACAGCACACACTCTGCGGGTTCAAAAGTAATGGAGTTTTGTCTCGTATCCTTACAAAGTAGCTTAATGCCTAAAGCTTCTGCTTAATGCAGAAGGTTATCTATATTTAAAATTAGAGCTAGCTACAACCAAAATAGATCATTTGTTTCAATGTGAATTAAGCAGGTCTTCTGTCTTCCACTTCTGACCAGTGGTTGTCATGTATCCTGTACCTTAGGATTAGTGGGAAGGAATTCAAAGAGAGAAATAAGAGATACCAAAAGTGGTTATTCCATTATCTCAATATTTTGCTACCAACACAACATCTCTTCCGCAGACATTCACTGCTGAGTAATGTAGGCAGCGTTCTGGGTCACACACTTTCTGTGCCTCCCGGTCTGCTGCTGCGTTATCACACTTCCGCTGCTTACACAGTGGAAGCAGGGATGCAGCAGCACTATTACCCGGAGCATATTTAAAATTTACAGCTTTGCAATAGGAATGGGAGTAACCTCATAGTCTCTGAAGTAAACCTGTGCCTACAGCTTACATTACATTTCAGTCAGACTTTTAGTTCTAGCCTCTAACATCAGTTGAATTGACTCTTTGTGAACAAATCAGTGAATGTAAACTATTGTTATAACTAATAAATCTTAATCCAATTTGTTATTAATTATCTTGCTGCTTGTAGTTACTAAAAAAGTTTATGTGAATTATAGGTCATGGTTATTTTCAGCTGATATATAGAGTAGACAGCCTTCAGAATAGGTCTTAACTGATGCACAAATTTTTGTGCTGGCATTCTGTATATCAATTTTACACAGCGCTACCAGTAATTTCCCTGACCATATTTACAATCTGGAACTATGCAATCCATGAGCAAAAAGTCTTGTTCGCTGAGCACAGACTATGTTTTAAAGCAGATAACAGATTGCTCAGATTATGTTAGCAGCAGCAAAAAAAATAAGTTCATTCTCCGCTCAGTTTTGATTTTTCAGGTTGTTTTTTTTTCAAGCAGCATAGCATAGCGAGTCATAATGTGTCTGTTTTAAAAAGAGTCAAATCTGAATCTATTAAGGAACTCCTCAGAAGAAGTGGGTCTGAGCTTCAATGTGCTAAGCTTCATTCCACAGAAGAAACAAAATACAGTTCAGGAAAAGGGTTGTAACACAGGTCTGGCATTTTTTAACCTAATTATGCCTGACCTAATGTGAAGTATACTTGAGGTAATAAAGTGACAGTCAGAAGAAAATGCTAACGAAGGACAGCGTGAAGCAAGTACCCTTCCTCATTGACAGTCAAGTGAATTAATGTTAGGAATTGCATACATAATTAAAAGTAGGAAAGCATAATAGCCTAAGGAATTGTGATCAAATGAATGCTGCAAAGGCAAAGAGAAGGCAGCAAATATTATTTCTAGTCTTGTCTCTAAATGGTCAAGTTATATTATTGGCATGCTTTAGCTGACTGTAGCTAACCCAAGTATGAACATTTAATGAGCTGGTAGGATTTTCTGCTTGGTCTTCAGCAGCTTACAGTTGGCTCACAGATGGCTTCTGTCTCAGTTCAGTTTAATCCAATAAACTTGCCTTCCTCTGTCCTATACTCACCCATAAGAGTGCTTTTTGGGTGAAAAACAGCTGCTTCTTCCTGCTGATACCGGCATTAGGAATAGAGCAACATCACTTCCTCTACTCATCATGTGTCCATGGCTCTCAAGGTCAAAACTGCTGAAACCAAGGTAAAGAGAATTGGGTTTGTACAGCATTGTATGCCACTGGATAGTATTTAGCGTATTAGATGGCTGCAGGGGATCTTGAAAGAGCAGCTGCATTCATTCTTGGAAAATATTCCTCAATGTTCTCTGCCTAAATAATGGTATTTCAGGCACCTTCTGCTATAGTGCTGCAGAATACATCTTATATAAAGGATTTCAAAGTTTATAACCTAGTTACATTTATGAGATTTAATTCTTAGAAGTGTCTAATAAAACCTTAAATTTGAGGACAGTAGTGTAATTCCTAAAATTCCTTTATATTATATATGTATATTTAATATGTAGTTTCTTTAACTTGTGTTTTTCACACTGACATCATTAAGGGGTTAAAAACAGAAATCAGATGAGACAATTAAATGCATTTTGAAATTTTAAAAATACACATTTAAATTTCAGGGGAAAGGTCAAATAAAAAATGAAGTAGAATACCTCTAGAAAAAAAATGTCACAGGTTTTTAATTTTCATGTTGTTCTTTTACCAACATATTCTTAGCACTGTGTTGCATGCATTTCTTTAGCTTACTTGACTAAGCAAAGAATATTATGGGTAATATATCAGTGTATCCAGTAGGCGGGGCTTAAGAATATTCTGAGTACAAAGGGCAAAATCTTGGTCCTTTGAAGTCAATGAAAGTTTGTCACTGACTTCAAGGGAGGCCAGGAATTCACCTACTGTAATTAAAGGTCAACAGGCCGTCAACTCACAGTTTCCTTCAGGTCTGTTATTTGCACTATGGTCCCCTCTCATCTTTTTCATTACAGTACAAATCTACATCTAGAGCAGATAAGACTTAAAGGAAGGGCAGCAGTGAGAGGAGTATTCCATGAAATGTGCATCCATTTGGGAGAACTGAATGGAAATGCTTCTTATCAAATACGTGCCACAGATGAAGCTTACAGTGTTTAGGGTACACCCAGGCAGGGGGTGGGAGGTTGGGCATGGAGGAAACGTAGCATGGCTATTAGACTTGCACATGACATTTTCCTCTATGGACATTAAAGTGGCCATTGGGTACAGTATCAAACAGAATCAAGGAAATGGATTATCTGACCAATTTTCATCTAGAATAAGACCAAAAAAAATGTAGAAACGAGAAAGCTGTATTCACCACTCAGATTAATCATTCTTTTTCTGTTTTGTTTTGCTTTGTTTTTGATGTAGGGGAAGAAAAGTAGAACAAGAGACTGTGCTGAACATTCACTTATTGACCAATATCAATTTGTACAGGCATGATGGATTTCTCCTCTACTGAAGGAGAAACCAAAGCCCCTGGCAGCTGTGGGAGATGGATGCAGTGACAACACATTTATTTTTCAGTAATCTGCAAGAAAGCAACTACGAAAAAGTAGTTTGCTAAGTTCAGAGTGCCCGTACTTATGCCAATCATAGGACAGTTCTGTAAATGTATTATCTAAATTCAACCATTCAAAGAAGGAAGGCTAGAAGTGAACATTAAATACACTGGAGAGAATCTTCATCCAGAGAGGCATCTGCTCTAGCTTTGGAAAATCTGCTATTTCCAAGGGCAGTTAGTTCCATTGGGTAATTGCCTTCCTTGTTAAAAAATGTCCTTATCTTTTGAATTTGTCTAGCTATAACTTGGCATCATTTACCTCTTGTGGCTCTTCTGATAGGCTAACCAGCCCTTAAGTACCGGGTATTTTCTGCCTGGGAAGGTGCTTATCTGTCATAATCAAATCAGTCCTCAGAACTAAACAGATTGACCTGTTTAGAGCTGTAGTGCTAGTGAAAAAAGAAACTGCCATCAACTCCTTTGTGGCTCTTCTCTGCATTAACTTCATTCCTTAACACACCTTAAAAAGACCCCCAATTGGATGTCACTTTATCTTCCCAAAGTCGTATTTGGAGATAATGCTTATTTCTTTCCCTTAAAAACCAAAGCCTTAAGGGCTTATCCTGTATCACAGCACTGCAAGAGCAGCAAATGAAAAAAGCTGGCCCGAGCTGTTGTCCAGCTATAGCCTCTCTCAGAGTGACTGCATCCTTGAGGAAAGGCTCTTTTTTTGAGGAAAGGCTTTTTTTTCCCCCTCACTTTTGTGGGTCTGCTTTTACCAGTATACAACAAACTATATCAAAATGAAAATTGCACTTTCGAAATGCCTTAAGTTTTACCTTTTTTTTTTACTTCTTATCTGCAAACCTAGTTTTATTTGAAAATGAAGATTAAAACAAACAAAAAACATACAAAAAACTTGCCCTGTACATCTTTTATTCCCCCCGCTTTTTTAAAAAATTCAGTAACTTAGAATCATTTGTAAGAACATTACCCATCTTGATTCTCTAAAACTCCTAACCATGATAAGGGCATGGAACTACTTGTTAATTGATTTTGATATGAAATCTTGTATAATAGTAAATAAATAAATAAATAAATACAGAGAGTCAATCTCTTTCAAACTTTGCAAAATGGAAATGATTTTTGAAATTTTTTTCATTAGTCTTAATTATTCTCCAAATAACTCCTCTTCCTTTTTTATCATGAACATCCAAGTATTTCCTCTACTTTGCTCCATATAACCATCTTACACACATGTGAATCCTTTTGCTCTTCTTCAGTCCTATCAGTTCTTATTTATTTTTTTCTTAAATTCATTCCAGTTGCAAATCTGGTATCACCAATCTAAACAACTGGCTTCTTTGGCTTTGGTATAATGCTTCACTATATGCAGTCAATGATGTCTGGTTGCCATCCAAACACAGGCAAAAATTGTATGCAGTTTCCTATATTCTATAACTCTTTTTATGCAGGGTTGCTTTTCATAATTTGCTTCCAAATCATTATTTTTGCTGAATGTTTCATTATCTCAGTCTTCATTTTTCCATTTTAAATCTATTTTTGATAAACATGGACAAGAAGTTCTGCAAGAGGTCAAGACTTCAAATGCAATTGATGTCATCTCAATTCCACTAATCTCAGCAGAAATTCAGTATGAAATCTTGTAGGATGCCCACAAAACTTTGCAGGTGTAGGACTCCTATTTGCAGGTGCAAGTATATTCAGTTAATACTGGGGAAATCAGGATTGCAGTATATTGCTCTGCCACAAGACTGCCATAGCCACTTTCTGTCAAAATCTTATGGTGCACTTCTGCAAAATTTTAAAACAGTTAATAAATGAGACTAAAATGCAATTTTAGTCATCTTTTTTCAGAGAGAAAATACAGATGTAGAAAAAGTGCAGAGAAAAACAACGGCAATCACTGCTATGTTATAGATTTCGTATTTGGAGAGAATTAAACAGTCTAGAACTCTTAAAAAAAGCGGAGTTTGAGTAGGAGATAATGGAGTAGAAATAATCAGGGATAACATAAAAAAGGGGGGAGAAATTATTCATTATCTTTCATTATATCTGATAACATAAGAACAAAAGGACATTTTGCAAACTACTAACCTTGTAGTAGGTGAAATTGACTATGCAGTAGATTTAAAAAAAAAACACAAAATAAAGTACTTTCTTACAATACCCAGAATTAAACTGTGGCTCTTCCTTTCACAGTTGAAAAGTAATTACAAGAAAACCCAACCAAGGTATATCAAGGTATATCAAATACAGAGATAGAAATGCAATCTTTTTCTCAAAAAGGCTTTAAACACATCAGGCAAAAAGCCAGGAGTAAATACTAATTCTGTACTTTCCATCTCCTTACAAGGACTGCTAAAGGAAGTAGTACTTACTGCTTCCCTCAGTTTAAGCTACTTGCTGTTGTGAGATACTGACTTCACACAATATAGAGAATATTAGCCTGAATGAACTTTGGACCAGAATGGTCGATTTATATATATTATGTTCCCAAAAGTGTTTTATATGGCACCAACTTCTGTGACAGCATTTTCTTTATAAATATCTAGATCATGATTATAACATCCACTGCAGAAAAACAAACATGTAAATATCGTAATTTATACCAGAGGGAAAAAAGTTTTATCCAGTCATTATAAGGAAAGGTTGCGGCATGATAAACTACTGTCCAGAGTGAGAAAAAGTAAGACAACATGGAGTCTATAGACGAAGAAAAAAATAGTGGCTTTACTGACCTTTCTACCAGACTTAACTAAACATATGTGAATTCATGTTCTTTAAGTAAGCATATAAGCACTAAAGAAGTTGTTTCAGTTTGATGCATAGAGCTCCCTCATACTATGTCCCACGTTTGCTTTAAAAAAAATAAAAGCCCAAATAAATATCTTGAATGCCATTATGTCATCACAGAAGAACAGAAATAGAAGTGTTAGGCATTAACAAGAGTCTACTATTATTATCAAAACATATTAATCTTCAAAATATAATTTTACATGATACCTGTAGGAATTAATATACGTCTTAGGGCCTGAATAATTCAGGAAGCCAACTTAAATAATGAGAGATATGGGAATTATGCTTTACTTGAAAGGCTCTCAAGGCATTTTATAAACATTATCATGTTAAGTCTCAAAGTTTTTTTTTTTTTGTGCATTGCTTCTAAACCACCAGCTTAGAAGTTAAGACACTGAAACAGAATGAAAGCAATAATGATACCAAGATAGGTTAGGAAATGTAACTTCTTAGTGTAATTCTCCATATCATTCTCTTTTCCTCAGAAAGACCCAGTCTTTGATCATTTGCCTTTTGTTGTTTTCTGAGACTTGCTCACATTTTCTGCTCATATTTTACAAGTATTTATTTATTTAAAATAAACAAACATTTTAAAAACAAACATTTATAAACAAACATTTTAAATGTATTTAAAATAAACAAACAATTAATTTTTTAAAAAGTTAAAAGATATCCCTCATTACTTGCGTAAGAAGTTGCCTATATCTTTTCTTTCAGAAGTAAGCACTAGGCTCACGCTTTCTAAAAGCTGGCAAACTTAATTATCGCTTTACAATATTCTACACATTATTTTCATACAATTTCAACATAATTACAGCAGCCATTTCCCTAAAGTTAATACTGAAGCTTAGTTAAGCATCTGGACTACCTTAAACTCTCAAGCCTCACTATGTAGTAAGTGCCAAGAACGGTGCTTCCCACTGATCAGGCCAAGGATGTAAACAGGGAATAGCTACGGAGCGGCTGTGCTAGGCAGGCAAAGAGGTATTGTAAAACATTGCATTAGGGGCTGAAATGTGCTCTTAACAACCATTACAAAATCAGCATCAGCAAAAATTCTGTCTAAATATTTTATTTTCTAAATGCTTTTTCAAATTATGCTATGATAGAAATCTGGTACTATTTTATGACTATTACTATTATGCCAAACACGGTATTAGTTCTTGCTCTGCTTTTCCCTTTTGCAGGTAGTGCTGGTGAACCTGTTGATATGCATGGTAGTTTTCTACACTGTGTACTATGTAGTCCTGTCTGTCTGCTTTGCAGCATTCAGGTAAGATTTGCCTGCACAAGGGGATACAACATAATTTAGATTCTGTAGTCCAATAACGGAGGCTTCCAGGCTCAGTTATCCCATGAGCACACTTTCAAACTCAGTTCAACTGTTGCAACTGAACCTTCATTTACATGCACAAATGAGCAAATGGCTACTCAAAATTAATACAAAATGCTGGTTCTAATATGCTTCCTTGCACTTGCACTACTTGAGTAAATGAGTGTAAGACAGAAGATGATGTGAAAGGAGGAAAGATGATGTGAAAGGAGGAAAGATGTTATAGTCAATAAAATGACTATTTATCTTCTTCTAGTAACTTACTGATGAGCGTGTATAGTGCCAGATGTCTTAAATAAAAGTGGAGATCACAGACACTGTTTGCAAAGGCAAGACACCTACTGGAATATGGAAAGCTTTAAGAGCCCCGCATACTCCATTTAAAAACTTATTTTAAAACATACATGATATGTCATGTAACTACTAAGACCTTACTGAAGAATGTTGCTTAAACTTTTTCATTGTATTTCCACAGGATTAAAATGTTGGATGGTTTGGCACCTTTTGATTTTAAGACAAATCCCTCATGGCTTAACCCATACTATTTAGGTAATTGCTTCTCTGTTTCTCTCTGTTTATTTATCTGGATGTAAACCTGTATTCCTCAAGGAGTGTCTTTTAAAGCTTTTTCTGTAATGCTGATGTTTTCAGTAATTTCAATGCACTGCATTTAAATGTTTATTCATATTCCCTGCATTTCTCATTTAGGTATTGCTGCTTATCACTCTAGTGATTCTTAGGCATTTCCTTGAGTAGTTGTTTTAATCTTGCATCATTCTGAAGAAAATGTGCTGCTCTACCAGGAGGCTTCTTTTTCATTACTAAACAATTACTTATTCTCTGTAAAGTTCCTCCACAAAGGAATAAAATTAAATTCATACTGCAGCACATGTCTTATGATCCATGTTGGAGCCAGAATCTTATTGGATGTTATGAATAATCGGTCATAATAAAAATTTTTCTTTGGCAATGCCTGAATACAGCTGGCATTAAAATGTCAGGGGTTGATTGTACTTTCTTATACAAATTCCTGAATTTTTGTCTGAAGCCTTTAAAATATATTCATTTTCCCAAACTGTCTTCCCTAAGAATTATATGCATAAATGAAGCTTTACCATATTTTTAATCTACTTCACAAAGGCAAACCACATTAAAACTGCTCAAAAAGAATTGTCTGGAACATCACATTAAAAAGCAGAATAAAAATAGATGGATTTTTTTTGGAGGGCCAACACTGCTTTCAGATGAGAAAAAAAAAAACACTTTAGTTGTAGCAATGGAAAAAAGTTCACCATATTCCACTCGAATTACTTTTCAGGGCTGTAATGTAATTACTGTATCTCAAAGTGTTTTTCTTTTCAAAATGCTATCAGCTGGCTTGATGCAGCATGCCCACAAGTTGTTGCAAATAGCTAGGTCCCGTACGTGGTTAGTACTGCCCCTTCCTTGCGGTGCTCCGATGAGGTAAGGTGGAACAGCGAAACACAAGGGGGGTTGTTTAAAGGCAGTGGACACGAAGGTATAAGTAAGCTCTCTGCACGATGCTGCAAATGAGAATTAGCTTACTCAAGGGTCTCATTCATGCTCATGCAAAACAGATCTATGCCTTTAAAAGATAAACTCAGCATAAAAATGGGCGTCTCAGATCAGAATGGAGCTATTGTTACTGGACCAGTTCTGTAGAAAAGATTGTAGACCTGTCTGCACTAACATTACTCACTAAATTATAAAATTGGTGGCAAAATTTAAAGGGGCACTATGAAAGCTAGTAAGCCAAAATAATTCTAAAAAAGTTAATTAAATGCATTGTCAAGCATTACATTTTTTAAAAGTGCCTTCTAATTTGCTAAGCCCATGTGGTTTTACAGTTATCTGTTCCTTATTTTTTATTTTTTTGTTTCTAAACCACAGGGTGGAATATCCACATACAGAACAGTGGGAACTAACTAATTGACTCTATAAAGAAAATAACTTTGAAATGCACAAACTGCTGCTGAATGTATCAACTAAACACAGTGGAAAAATAATAACGTCTCTACTCTCAGCCGAAGTAATCTTAGGTATTATGTTATTGCAACAATAGAAAAATTAATAATTCAGTGTGCAATTTTTATATGCCTCTGTTTTAAAAACAAAGAACAAAATGTATTTATATTGAAAATTCTACGAATTCCAAAGATGTAATTATGGTTGGTTATATAAGATGTAGATCACAATAATTCAGGAATACAGATAGAATGGACCTTACGTGTCTTCCATTCAGTCTCCTGCTATCTCAGGTAGCTACATAGCACAATACTTTTGACCAAATAATCAAACTTTATCCTAGAAGTGTATGATTTCGTTTTCCATACTAGCAAGGAAACAAACTGACAGCTGAGCACTAGCTGAGAAAAGCCTTCAGACTTCTGGTTTTATATAACTTGAGATCCATATGGATGACATAAACCCCCCTTGTAGATTCTCTGCTCCATTCCCTCATGCACGTCTTTTCTGAACTCACTTCTTCGCATTATTTCCTCACCTCCATCTCCCTACAGAATAAACACATGCGTATATATATATATACACACACATATATATATGTATGAGGGAGTGAGAAAAGAATGAAGTTTCTTTCTGGACATAACCCCTTAACCACAGAGTTAGCTTTGGGAAGAGAAAAACCTGATCTAGGTCAGTATGAGCCAGACCTACTTAATGTTACATGTAAATAGTGTGGATGGGCTCTTATGTAAAATTGCCCTGCCATTTCTCCTGTAGCTTATATGAACAGCACCGGTCATCATTGTGTTAATCCTCACGTTTTTGCATAAAATATGGAATATTTAAAGCTATAAACAAATCAGAATACAGCCCATGTGGATTTCTGCAGTAAAATTACAAACCAGCTTTATAATGAAAACATCAGCGTAATATTTGATCTTGTCAAAAGTAATCTAATTTACCTCAGGAGAGTTTAACTTCTGAATATGAAAATAAGTACCACTAAATTGTGCTTTTTATGAATACCCGGTTTCCATTTACAGTTCTTTTAATATCATTGGAAATAACTTTCTTCATTTGTGGTCTGCTGTTTGCCCTGGTTGTGGAAGAGTGGGTTTGGGATTATGCCGTGACAGTTACTATCATTCATATCATCATAACTTCTGTTGGTAAGTATGCTAACTGCTAAAATACACACGATACTGTGAATTAAAAAGACCAATCACCTATAATTCATCTACTATATTATTGGACTAACCTTACCTCAATTTTTCATCCATTTGACTTAGGCACATGTTTAAATTCTGCCATGTAAAACATAACTCTTTGCTGTAGAGTTTTTAAAAAAAGTATTTTTCTTATCTAAGAGTTTTGATTTCTAATAAGATAGTTAACATCTAAAAGATCCAACCTATACACAGCTTCAACATTTGAGATGCATGTTCCTCTCCAAAACAAGAAATTGATAGTTATCCATGTCCTGACACTAACACTCGCTCATAACATCTCAGCTGTAGCTGGGAATAAAAAAGAGACTTGCCTCAGCAAAGCCAATTCAAATCATTTAAGTTAGATCACTCCAACTAAATCTCATTGAGGAAAATAAACCGTTTTACCTACTCAAGTACTTTTTTTTTTTTCTGATACTCTTCTCCCGGCAGAGGGGAGGAGGAGATCCGGCTGCTGTGAACAAGTCCCATCATCAGTTTTTGCCAGCACCTGGTAACCTTCCCCCCACCCTCCTGCTGTTTAACAGAGCGCTGATATAACTGATTAGAAAATACCTTTTAACTCTATTCCTGCCAGAGCAGTGGGGAGATCTTTTTCTCTTATAACAACAACATTAATATTCTTCCTCTAGAATTCAGAAATAGGAAAGACAGCGCTGACAAATTAGGGCTACCTCTCTACTGCATAATAATTCATCTTTCTTTTCTTTTGTTTTAATGGTTTCTCAATTTCCCCAGTTCCCATGAGAAGTTAAGCCTGAAAAGAGTTCGTTCATTCTAAGAGATTAAGCACAATTTCTTATGCATGCCCAGGACCTAAATAGACATTTGTAATTTCAGCGAACATAGCGAACGAAGTACATAATTTATAAAGTAAAACTAAGTAGATATTTTACAATATAATGTAATGTTTGCATTGCATTATATTACAATCTTTCTTCTTAATGTTTAAAAACTTAACAGTTCTTTTGCTTTCCTTCCAGTTATGTCTGAATTCCCTCTGATGTTACACTGGTGGCTGGCACTAGGTATAATTAAATTCTTTAAATTTAGAATTGTTAGACTGTATGTAGGAAATTAGTTTCTAGTCTCAATACTTTGAGAATTGACAATATTTAAAGAAGAAATATATGCTTCTGAGTTACCCTTCTTTTAAGGGCACAGGCCAGTAATTCAGGGCTAACATTTGACTTGCCTTAATCATTGTTCTATTTTAGGGCCAGAATACAAACACTCAATTTACTTATGGTAACTCTTCTAAAAAAAAGGCAGATTTGCTTTATATAATTGAAATAAGACACATTTAAGTCCTGGCTAATTAAACTATCTACCTCACCTAATTCAGGTATCAAAAAGATCCAAGTTATCCTTGGTACTACTTATAATCAATGGAAAAAAATAGGCACCTTGAGAGACAACTTGTGTTGGCATGATATGATAGATGAGATAAATCCTAGTCATCATACTTCCCTTTGAGCAAATGGCAAACGTACACGTTTGAATGTTTAACTTGCTGTGCAATTAGAAGTATGTCTCTTTGCTGGAATATATTGGTAAATAATTACTGGACTAAATGGCATCATTTCTTTCATGGTGGACAGCAAGGATTGGTGGTTGTAATAAACTCCAACATGACGGACAGAGGCAAATAAATTCCCTGTTCTGGAATGGGTTTTGCATGAATGGGAACCTGTACTTCCATAGCTGGCTAAAGGAGGGGGCAAAAAAAAAAGAAAAAGGAAGAAGGCTACTTTTAAAAATCAAGTATAAAAAGTATAAAAAGAAGTCCAGCCTAAATTTTCATAAAAACGAAGAAGTACTGCTTAAATTACCGTTAACATTTGTATTCCACTATATAACTTCATTCTGAACAGTTGTATATTTCATTTCAGGATCTGGTGTAATTTCCATGATTTGTGGAGGACAGATCTTGGCATACTGTTTATTCAAGGACAACTTCATTTACCCAGTTCTGGATGATTTTTGAAACAGCACTATTTGAACTTGCATTTATACTTCTATTACTTCTATGATTTATTTAACAACATAGTAGAAACAAAGCAAGACACTGTCTAATGTAAGGCTAATATGCAGCTTACTGGACCTTCTGTATCTTACATTTGTTTATAAAATCAATGAAGTACTCACCTTTAGCTGTTTGTATATACTTTTTCCATTAAGGAAATAACTACATATACTCTGTTCTTTAAATACAAATAGTCTGTAAGGACAAGAGCAATGATATAGTATTCTTGAAGAAACCTAAAAGGAAGAGAAAAAAAAGGTTCAAAGTTAGTGATTTCAGACTGCTTTTTATCTATTGTACTTATGAACTGCTGACTGTAACTTAAGCTGGAATTGGGCCTCTCACAAGAGCTGCAAAAGGAAAAAAAAAAAAAGAAGAAACTTTAAAGTCACCCAAGCTGGCATAAATCACTGTAGCTTTGAAGCAGTTTTTACTAGCAACCCCCAACAAAGAAGAATTCTTGAAAACTGTGTGACACTGTCTTTCCAGCCCAAAGCTCTCAACTTAGATGATGTTAAGACCAGAGCGGGCAGAAGTAACACTCAGCAATGTCTCCTTGGTTCCACCAGCTCCCAGACCTGCTACAGACACATCTTTGCTACAGTAGCTTCAGGCTGTTCTAACTTTCATTAATAATTCATTTATGATCCAGCTGTGCCAGAAAAAGGAAGCTCAAATGTTGCTTACAGACAGTTTATAACATAACCCTTTCTTTCTCCTCCAGCTGCATATGGTCAATCCCAAATCATTGGTCTGTAGACTGTCGTAACTAAAATACACACACAAACACACGTGGCTTGAACAGTCTCTTTATCTATTAACTATAATAAACAGCACAACCACTAGAAAACAATTTCATCTTAAATATAATGCTAGCAATTAGAGTTCAACTGCAGTTTGTGTGGAAAACCAAGACTGGACTGATGTTTGCATAGAAGTACTAAACATTGGATTTACCATATTCTTACTCAGCAGATAATGCCTCTGAAGATTTGGTCTCCTAGTGATTTAATTACAGATTTTTAAATTAATTGCAATTTTTTATAATTTCATGTAAGCTTCAATACTTAAAATACACAGTGAGAAATGCATTTCAGAAGACTCCTTAAAGTACGAGTTTGTCTCTCATGAATGTTAGAGAAAGTAATTTTAGAGACAAATCAGGCATGTAAATTGAGTGCATAGTCTTGAGACTTGAAGTTCAATAAAAACAAGTGAAGTTCATACAATACATTGTCTACTGCAGTCAGCATAGGCAATTCTGCAGAATCAATTAACTGACCCACCTAGAGGTACACCTAGAGTTGCACCATAGATAATTTTTAGTTTGCTGGATTTGTATCTCCACAAATATTAGTGACAAATAACTAACTGATATTGGGTGTTTGAAAGATGCTTCCAGATTTGTGTCAGCTAACAAATATTTTTAAAAATGGATGGGAGATAAAAGCTGTTTAATGTTAATTCATGTATCTGTATTGGTCCGTATGTAATTTGTGTGTGGGTAATGCGCCATGTGGCAGGGAACATTAGGGGATTAGGTATAGCATTAATCCATAGGTGGAACAAGTTTCTATTTTTGAGCTGTCAGGCTTTTCTGCTAAGAGTGTCAGCCTAGATGCAGCTTGCAATAGTTCTGTTGACCAATCCTGGTATTTTTCATTTTTGTTTTCTATTTAAAATCTTAAATCAGCAGTAAGAAATACTGCTAAACTAACGTGAAATGTGTTCTATCCTCAGGATTTCTCTAAATCATGTGCAAACTTTCAGATATGGAATGATGTGACAGTTTCAGCATTATTTCTTTCTTTTTTTTCATCTTTTCCCATGTTGATTATCAATGATAAATATTAAAAATGTTTAAAGTATGGCCAAACTTCATGTTTTACAAATACATTTCCAACATGTAAGCAATTTTAGCCATATCTGCATGGGCATCTCTTGGTTAGAAGGGACAAGGGTTAACAGCCAGTACTGCCTGATTTCTGTGTAATACGCCCAAACGGTACTTTCCAAAATTATAAACCTGCCTATCTCTGCAACAATATAGAAGTGATTCACTTGAGCAGGTCGGATGGTAACTGGTAACACTCAAGACACAGGTGGGAAAGAAGAACTGCCGGGAGCAAAGAAGATCACTCTGTATTGCTCTTGCCAAAGATTACGAAACTCCCAAGAAAAGCCCTAGACCGAAGATAAAAAGCAAATGGGGAAAGAAACAACCAGGACACAAAAGTGTTACAAGTGTGTTCCCAAGAAGGAACGGTGAAAGCAGGAAAGCAGAGAGGAACACAGAAGCCCAGTGAAAGAAGAAAAACCCTGCAGGCTGAAAGAAGAGAGGGTCTGCAGACTGAATCACACTGAGGCACCCAGTGTTTCTCTGGGTCCTGCTACATTTCACCTAGAGCCACCCATGACGCCTCATCTGAGGGACGGTGATCTCTGCAACCCCATGCCCGCAGACCCAGCACTTGCCTTCCGAACTCTTTGCCTTCCGACCCAAGCAGGTCCTTTAGATCTACCTGACTTGGTGTAGGTCACTGTTAAACGTTGACACAGTTGAGCAGTCATGGGTTTGCACGGGTATCAGCGGGGGCACAGAGGGTCTGGAAAACCTGCACTACGGAAAGACGGAGAATTTATACACTTCGGCTCTAACAGGCAGCGCTTGCAGGGAAGAAAGTTAGAAGTTGCAAACAGTAGGCACAGAAATCAATGGAAGCGCACACAAATGCCATACCGTAACAACACCATATTTAGAGTAATTTTAAACCTGTTCAGAGACCTGCACTCCCTTTCATCATCTCCAACCACTTACTAGGACAGATGAGAGCTCTCAATTCAGCCCTCTCTCTAAATGGGGTCGTGTCTTACTCGCAACAAAGAATGGCAGTAAAAGACATTTTTTGGAGTCTCTACTAGTGGCACTGCCTTCAATGTAATGTCAAAGCACAAATCGCTTCAGAAAGTTGTTCTGGGACCAAAACACTGACTTAACCATGCTAAAAAAATAAATAAATATCAAACAATCCACTACAAATTAGCTGGAATTTTCCTGAAAATATAAACTTAAATACTTATAATTTCCTAGTGAAGTAAAGAACTAAAGTAAGTAAAGAAGTAAGTAAGAAGTAAAGACTAAATTGACCATTTTTCCATCTCTTTAAAATGTTAGACCAACATTCCCAGTTCCAGTATTTAAGATTTTAGCCTTGTACCCAAATTTAACAAAGCAAGCAAAACAAAAATCCTACAGTACTTATTTCTGTGCTCCTAAAAATACTAACAACTGCTGCAGCAATAAATATGGAAAACAGTATGAATAATACTAGATAAATAGCATTGAGCAGATGAGTCATCTGAGTTTGCAGTTCCCTAAACTGAATATTCATGCACAGGATTTCTATGGTCCACGCACTCTTGTCTGGAAATACCACACTGACCAAGTGGGATTTGTTAAAGAGGGCAGATGTGAATGTCCTGCACATTCTTCGTTCCACCTTCTGGTATGTGTGCTGTCACACATAAAGATAGGTCCTCCGTGTTAATCTCCTCAGGTATTTACAGCTTTATTTAAATATTTTGTACCTTTCAAATGTGACTTACTTGGAATATTTCTTGGCTTAAGATCTCATGTAATGATCCATCTGCCCAGCAATGAGTAATACCCTAATCTCTCCTTTTTGCGAGCTAATCGCAGCCCCAGACAGCATGCACTTTTTCATTAGGTGTCAGAGAGGATAAAGGTCTTAGCAATGGCTATAAAATTTGATGATGTAATTAATACCTCTATTATTGGCTTTAGACCTGTTAGTGCTAGAGTAAGATTCTAAGACACAGGCCTGTGTCCCAGCCCCTCCTCTGCTCAGGAAAGAGAATATGCCCTGTGTTGTAGGGCAGGCAGACTCTGTGAGTCCCTTGAATCCTGCTCCACCACCGCTCCACTTCAGGGGCCAACTGCACACCTCGCAGCCTCCTTCCTAAGCTAACTTACCACCATTTTTTTCAGCAGCAAAACGATAAGTGTTTAAATAAAAGATAGGGGAAATGCTCAAATTAAGACTTGCCATTTTCACAGCAGTCTTTGGTTACCTTTGCGCTGAAATTAAACTTCCATCGCAGCTTTTAAATTCACAGAAAAAGTATGATGTGATTCCCTTTGGAAATCTTGGGTAGGGTTGGGGCCCCAAACAAAGATGCACCATTAAGAAGGATGAGCGAGACTGATATGTTTGATATCTCACATAGTAAATGCAGAAATTGTAAATACCAGTAAAATTAAAAAAGCAACTTCAAAAGGAAATCAGACTTGTATTAATTTGCTTTCATCGTTTAAAATTAGGCTGAGTTCTAAGGAGCTGTTTCAAAACTACTGAACTGTAACTTGGGGCGAATAAAGGGGAGTACTTCTTAGTACAGTCCCAAGAAAACGAATGACAGCCAAGTGGCAAAGGCAGGTGGAAGGCTGTGTTCAAGATGTACCTGCTTTATTATCCAGGAAGAAGGAAAAGGTGTTTGTAGGATAAGAACCAACTTACCTAGCTGGGAGCCGTCTTTCTCTGTGTCAGGAAATGCTGTGTTGGTAACTAGATCCTGAGAAAAAAAAAGATCAGTAAATCATTTACACAGAAAAATTAGCTTTAAGGCAATCAAAATGAACTGTGAACACGTTTAAATGAGTTTTTCTTGAAAAGGGGAAAAAAGGCCAAGAATGTCAATGATTGTTCATTTCAGTTACATTGCATTTGAGTTATCTAGGTTAGACTCACACGGCTACCAACATGAAGAGAATGAGAAGGCTGTAATGATAACAGTTACATGAAGATTTAAAGTGCCAAACTCTCTAGTTCTAAATTATTAGTCAAAGATTTAGTGTGCCCCACTTTCAAGAAGGTTTTTAGGTGTGCTGTCATTAACCTTGACTAAGCAATGTATTTTATTTTCCAGGGAAACACTTAAAAAAAATTCAAGTTGCAATTGAAAACCAACTACTGTTTTCTATTGTCAGGAAATGAAACAATATGAGGCCTTCAGGTTTTGAGCAAATAAAATCAATTTTGATTAAAAGCAGAAATTTGGATGAAACTGAAATTGTCTCATAAAATCTGCTTCGATAAGAAGGTATTTTAATCGAAAAAATATTTAAAAAATTCCCCAAACAATGATGTTTCATACCTTGTATTGTTGCATATATTTTTAGAATATGCTATGCATCACTACATAACATTTGCAAAATGTTCCAGTTGCCGAGGTAACTATGTTATTTTAATGATCAGCAAAGAGGTTCATTATGTAAAACATTATGTTAATTTCTAACACAGAAAATTGATGTCTTGCTGTTACCTTGAAGCTGCATCTGTTTTTTTATGCAAAGTACTTTTTTTTCTATGAAAATAAATGTTATGGATAAGTGTTAGAGTGCCCTTTTCATATTGATTATGGTTGGCTTTGGAGGTAAATAAGACAAAAATAACAACCAAGAACCAACAAATGACAGGCTAACACATTTCAAACAGCCATAGTTTGTATACAAACAGTATATATTGTTCCGCATATTCTTAACTAAAATACATACAGAGTTGGTGAGAACATTAGGAAGGCAATATTTTTAGAATAATAATTTCCTTTTAAAATGTGAAATATAGCTCACAATTTCCTTATAAGGAAAGCAAATTATAAAACACACTTAACATATACTTAGCATATAACTGAATATGTATACTGTCCATGATACCGACCAATGTATGAACAGATTAAAAACCCTGAAATTTAAGTGTTGCTACCTTTATCAGCTTATGTATCTGCTGCCATCAGCATGAATGCTGGGGATTCATGATTTGACTGCAATAATAATTGTTCTTTCTGAGGTTGCAGGGAGACACTTGCTAATACTATTAGCTTGTTGTGTGTTTCTGTTCTCAAATCTGCTCTCTCTTTCCCCCAAAAAACCCAAATTGTATATTTCAAAAATATGGAAACTCACATAAATGCTAGAGCTCATAATGACAACTGTTGCTACAGAAGCTGCCAAATGCACATTGTTTAAAGCTACAGGATTTAACCCTGCAATTTTCTTTTGCCTCTTCTCTAGAGTTCTGCCTACAGACTGTGCTAATTCTCTAGCTTTTATTCTTTTATTATTCTTTTATTATTCTTTCCATAAAATTCTTTTAAGTATTAGAACGTGATACACTCAAGACATTTCGTAGCTCGCATATTCTCCTGTCACTTATTCCCATGATCCATTTTAGAAGCAGTGAACTCTTCTGACAATATTAGGAGGATATTTTGATGAAGGGTATGTTTATATGAACAACACCTCTTCACGGAGCCTATCCGAATGCTTTCTTGAGACTACACAGTGCAGCCAAAGCCCTGACTTCAAAAGACAGCAGCTCTGACTCAAATTCTTTGCCAATAATTACACCGATTACACCAACCTTCTTCTATTTGAATGACACTCCTGACTTTGGTGATACTTTGCTGATTTATAAACACCACGGGGAAGACTGCACGCTGAAAATGTAAGAATGTGAAAGCATACAATTATATTAAATCAATTAAATACTGTAAAAGAGAGAACATACAATGATACAGCTGGGAATAACCCATCTATTAACTAATAGGATTAAGAATTAATTTCCTCTTTCCAGCAGCTTTTTCCTGAATTGTCCACTATGTGTGACCAAGTGCCTTACTCTGAAAACGTCTATTCTTCTCACCAGCATGGTAAAAAGAGTGGGCTAAAATTAGTGGGCTAAATTTTCAATTCTTAGAATAAGTGAAAGAAATCTAATGGGTAGCTTTTTGCCAGGAAAAAAAAATCTGATTGCATGAAACCCAAAACCTAAATATTTCAAGAAAAAAAAATCTCTTTTTTTGGTTTAGTTTCGTTGACAGAACAGTATCAAAACACATATGTTATCTAGTTGATTACTGAATTACACCAAAACATAATGTTAAAAAGAAAGAAAAAAAAGATTCAAACAATGGAATGAGGCAAACTCACCAAGCTCTATCAAAACCAATGTGGAAGTTGTAAATCAGATTTTCCAGATTTTGCTTTCAGGCAATGTTTAAATTTTTGCAGGATAAAAAAAATCCCCAGAGTTTTAGTAAGTCAAATCAATTTTTAGTCTAATAAGACAATTCATATGTTATTCTGTATTCTGGTTAATAATAACAGACTCGCTACATAACAGCTACTTTATAATTTTTGAACATTTTTGCAGAACAAATTTATTATGTGAATAAATAGCAGCTGAGACTAGCAAGTAAAATTAAGCTAGTAGGAAAGAGCAATTTTTAGAACAAATATGAAGGTGAAAAGGAGGATCACTGAATACAAAAAAAAAAAGACTTTGTTAGACCTGTTATGTTAGACCTGCTATAAGGAAAGCTCTCTACCTTCTCTACCTTGCTCCAGAGATAGACAAGAATTGTTCAGAGCAGTTTAGGGTATAAGAACTTTAGCACAGTAAGAATTTTAGCATAATGAAGGGTACATATTTTTGTACGGAGTGAGAAATACAGAAAGTAGAGAAAGAATTATAGAGAGTAAAATGTGACATTAATGAAAATAAACTTGAGGATCTTGGTTATAAAGCATATAGGATGAGGCAAAGATGCTGTAAGCAACAGTATTAGACATTAAAAAAATGCAAGTGTACCTACATTAACATGTTTACAGAATCTTTGTATTCTGATTTATGAACAAAGACTAAATAGTTTTGTCTCTCAAGTCTGTCAAGAAGGCGCTGGCAGAAGAGATCACAGACCACAACAAACTACAAACTGAGCTAAAATTCTTATTGCTTATTAACACTTCTAACCAGTTCTTCCAAGGAAAATTGCAATGCAATTCAGAGTAGCCACTCTGCTTCAAAAGGGCACCATGAGTGAACAGCAACTTGCAGGTACAGCCTTCTAATTTATGTGAAATACTTGATTTTTATCTTTGTGGGACTAGCAATTTCTAAACTATCCATGGTCCCGAACTACTTCCAGGTGATCTAGGAACATCTTATGTTCTGACTTTGTTTCTAGATCTTCTCTAATTTGAGCGTTACCAACACAGTGAAACACTTCATTAGAACAAGTCCTTACTCAAGTCAAGCACCTTGAGACTAAAAATATGGAATATGTAGCTGTTTGCAACCTTCCCTCTGACTATTTAAGATGCGCATTACGGTCACGTTTGATCTACCCTGGCGCAAACTACTGCCTGAAGATGCTTGTCTGGTTCACAGCCTAGGATGGGTGCAAGAAGGCGGCGAGAATAAGGCTGATGGTAAAGCTTAACTTGGAAGGCAGCAGAAGTTTATGGATTTGGAAACCCGGAGTCACCATTTTCATCACCTGCCCTGTGATCGCCTTGTCTGACCTTCTGTGTAACACAGGCCACCGAATATTCCCCATAACCCCAGTCAAGCACATACAGAGGTTAGTTACAAATGTTTTAAATTAGCAAGGCACCCGCTGTCGATATAAAATTTGAGGAGATGCTTTATGCGAACTGCTTTTGTGCTTCACTACCCTTATCGCTATGGGAAAAAGACGGTTGTTGCCCCTGCTTGTATTCCTGCAGCTCCTGCGACAGTCCTTTGGCTCTGGCTCCCCCTGGGCACACTGAAGACCCCTTTGCCAAGGCTCCTCTGCAGGCGCCATCCCCACACGGCCCCCGCCGCGCCCCCTCCGCACGGAGACGCAGACAGCCCGGCCGCAGCTGGAGGCGGCGGCCGCTCGCAGCGGGCTCGGCCGCCCCCGTGGCGCTCGTGGTGCCGCCTCCGCCGCC
>VWPW01018084.1:41975-67042 GCA_013389825.1 Crypturellus undulatus
CAGCGCCGCTGCGGCAGGAGGTGCCGCCGCCCGCGCGGCCCCCGGCGGGAGGATGGTGACGGTGGTGACGAAGCTGGTGCACTACCTGCACCTGAGGTAAGGGCTGCCCCGCCAGCAGGGGGAAGAAAAAGAAGGAAAAAAAAAAAGAAAATGGGAAAATAAATGAGAAAAAAAAATTAAAACGTCCGTGGTTGCTTGGGCGGCTGCCGCCTCACGTGGCGCGACGCGGAGCTGGCGGCGCGAGGAGACGCGCGGCGCCGCGGGGCTCCCGTGCCCATTCCCGGTCTCCTCCCGCCCCATTTCCCTGGATTTGGGCATGAGCGGCGCTTGAGTCTCCGGGGCGCCAAGAGCTGCGGAAAAGGGCTGAGCGGCGGCGTCCGTCGGTGTTTCGCTGTCAACGTCCTCATGTGCATCCTGGGCTTAAAATCATAAAGAATTATTATAAAAATTGCAAGAAAATTTATGCCTATTGGAGGGAGCATTTTTTGAGCCAGAAGTTAAGTTTGTGGCAGCAGTGATGTGTTTTGTGGGACGTTTTCACATAAGGCTTGTTAACCCTGGGCATTGATTTAATTACTTAAATACTTTTTTTCCAAGTTTGACATAGGAGTGACTGCAAAAAATGATAAGCAATCTATATATATAGTTGTAGTTCTGGACTTGGTTTCTAGGATATCTGCAGTCTATATGTAACAATTCCTAAAATAACTGGGTATAAATTGTGGAGACGGGTAGTATCCTAACATCTGAACCCAGCGTTACAGGCAGCATGTGTAAACTGCTGAAACTGTTCAACCTATTCAGCCTATTCACTTTTATACAGTTCTTTACAATGTCTGATCACAAGCAAATACATGCGAGGTCAGTTGCCTGGGCCTGACTGAAACCCCTGCTTGAATTAATAAATGTATTCAGTCTTGTGCTCTCACTTCTTACCTGGACAAATGAGGGAGAAGTTTAGAAGAAGTCTTCGCTGGTTCCTTATCCTCGCCTCTCTCTTCTTATAAATAGCAGTTATTTGCTTAGCAGCATATTGCTGCTGCATTTTCTTTCTTTTTCTTGCTTTTTTTTTTTTTCCTGAAGCAGAGCTCCATGGTTCTGCTTGCTATGTGAGCACTGGGTGGGAGAAAAAAAGAAAAAAGAAAAAGAGATCCCTGCCTCATGTGAATTTGGAAACAGCAAATAAGTGCACCTAGACAGGGGAATANCTGCTTGCTGTGTGAGCATTGGGTGGGAAAAAAAAAGAAAAAAAGAAAAACGAAAAAGAGATCCCTGCCTCATGTGAATTTGGAAACAGCAAATAAGTGCACCTAGACAGGGGAATACTGTAAAATGATAAAAATGTATTCCTGGACTGTCAGCAGCCTGCTGATTGCCAAGTGTTTTGTAGGTATCATGAGAAAGGATTTAAAGAGGCTAAGGAGTTTCTGAAACTTACAGGAAGCTCTTCTCATGCTGGATGCGCATGGAGGCAGACAAGGTGATATGATTACCTGAAAATTTAACAGAGGTGTGTTGGGGGCAGGCACAGTGGCCTGAGTGAGGGCAAAATTAACTTACTGTAGCATTGGATGGAAAGAGTCAATAAAGTTGGAGTAGATTGCATATAATGCAGGCAACCTCCTATTTGCTTTGATGTGAGAGGTAAAACTCACATCTGGAGTTGTGGCTGTGAAAAGGCCTCAGTAAATGCAGCGGGCTAAGAAACCGAGTATTATAGAGCAGAATGAATAGCAGCTAGCACAAGTTTCCATTTATCAGAGCTAGATGAAAGGAGAGGTGTCACACTGAGCGTTGCTGGAGCGGTGAAGAGTGGCAATGCCTGAGAGAACAAACAAGCAAAACGCAGCAGCGAGATCAATCGCGTTTTAACCGGGAGCGGATCGGGGAAGGCTGTATTTAGCAAGCCTGCCGTGTTGAAATGCAGCCTCACTCCGGCAATGCTGCGTAGTACGCCTGTCCCTCACAGCACAAAAACATGGTGGATGGATAGATCAGGGGAATATCAGACCGTGCCAGTCCGGCACGAGCAGCTACAGTTGGACATTACAGCACGTTTATTCAATGCCTCCGCTGGCAAGACACCTGCAATGTAACTGTGAACCCAGAAGACAGCAAAATAGAAGAGACTTTGTAAATACAAAATTGTGTGAAGTGCTCTTGAAATACTATGAATCATTTTAAGGTTCTGCTACAGTTAAGTGAATAAATTTTGTGCTAATATGTCATTTGAAAAAGATATTTGCACCTAGAGGACTAAATTTAACAAGTTTTTAACAGTACAGTTTGTGGGAAGATTATACTGACAGTAAAATATACGCTGGGCAGCCCAAACCGTTACTGTCATCAGATTCTATCTATACAGCATTTCTAAAACAGTGTCCTTCCTTGAATATTAGAGGCGAATATATTGAAGTACACTACTTATCCTTGCTAGATGTAATCGGGTCGTAGCGCTTGCCCTCTGATACTTACCTTGGCTAATTATCCTTTACGGAGGATGGTTCTGTATGTGTTGAAGGCAGCAGTCGGGTCCTGTGCAGCTCAGTCACAGAGTTGTGATTAGTTTCAGGGGCACAAACCTGTGCTCAGTGAGTGGGAACTGACAAGATAAAAAAATGACGGCAGAAAAAAATGTTCTCGGCAAGATGAGATGTTCTTGTAAATTTTATGTAATATCTCTTTGTAAATGAAGATTATGCACCCTGTGAAAGCAGAACAGTTTGCAAAAAAAAATAAAACTAATGAATAATGGTGCTTGATAACGACAGACAAAGGAGATGGCAGCAGATCGAACGGCTCTGAAACACAACACCAAGGCACACAAACTGAAGATGCGCAAACACAAGATGCTTGTGAGGGGAGTGACTGTTGGGTGCTACTGTCCAGTATTATTGGATGCTACCAAGGATATTTCCATAGTGAATCATATTGGAAAAGCTTGAATTTGAGGCTGGCTATGTTAGGTGCATTTTCTATTTTAGGAGCTAAAGCTACAAAGGTGGAAAAGAACTGACCCAGTCTTGAAGTGCTTTTTTGAAAGTTCAGTATATATTATGCGAGTTAATTGTTTTTATAACTTGCCTTGTGAAATGAGGAAGACTGCTAATTGAAACACCAATAACAGAATATGCCTTTTTGTTTTTGTTGTGTGGTTATAAGACACATGATTTTATATTTGCAATTTTTATATCTTTAAAAAATAGGACAAATAGTAAAATCCTTCTGTTAAAATTGTTCATCACATCTTCCTTCAACCCTCTGAATCCAGCATCTTTACAGACACCTAGAGCTCTCGCTAGCTCGTGGTATGAGTATGGTTTTAAGGATCTGCTTTTCAGGTGATTGACATGATCTGGTTTTGTAGGGTCCAAGGTATAGCCCCCTAGGAGACAGCTTCTTCAGAAGTTTGATGCCTCTCCCAGAGCACCCTAGGGAACCATCATTCTGCTGAGACCAGCGGTAATGTCTTTGCCTCTGCTCACCTGGGAGTCTGTGCTGCTATGGCCAAGCCAGCTGCACAGGTTAAGCACACAGTGCTGTAAACAGCTTCAAGTGAAGCTTGTTTATACAGTGTACATACGGTTTGATGGCTCATTATGCCTTGCACCACCATGCAAATAATCTTCCTGACCAGTACCTGTTCTTTGATTTTTTTTAGGAAAGAAAATCAAAGGCATGACACTTACACATAATTGTATTTCACTTACAAACTTAAAGAATGCCATTAACATTTTGGGAAACATACACATCAAGGAATGTTGACTTTTGAACTTCTTCATTTTATTTTAGAAGCTTAGTGTTTAACATAGCATAACATAAGATTCTTTTATTTAGTGTAATTTATATTGCTTTTTCTACCCCAGTGTAGGAACATAATGTGAAGGTTGGAAATGGCTATTTAGTTCTTAGAAACCTATCTTGTGGCTTATGAAAAAGCTGCAATTCTCGAATCCTTTTCTTAAACATACTGGGTTTTTAATAAAATTAGGTCGTTTGCCTATAAGAGTCCTCTATAGAACCTTGCTCTAATTTTAAACTCTTACTTATGACTAGCCAGTTTCCTTGCATTTTTTCTGTGTCAGCACTGTCCGATAGATTACTTGGATCTTTCCGTACTTGATATCTACGTTTATGATATGACTGAACAGCAGTTTTATCCTTGCTTCTTAGTTGTTCCCACCGAGTAGATGATTGCCTTTCCCATGTGTTTCAGAATATCCTTTCCTTTAGTGTTCTTGCAGAAATTTCACATTATTGGGCTCAGAGTAAGAGGTAAAGTTTCCCATACCGTGTTTTTGTTCTTTTAATTATATACATTATGTTGATCATCTCTGATAATATGGCATCAATTGGGCTGACAGATAATTTAACTACTTAATACTTAATTACTGATTTCCTAGGTGAATTGTTTCATTGCTTGGGCCAGGAGATTATGTATTGCACCCAACTTCATCTTATTAAACTTCTAATATTCTGCTTCCACCTTAGATGTGGTGGTATTTAGTGTTATACACAAACTTTCCGTAATCATCTGGCTTTCACTGTCATTCCTCTTATGGATGCGTGAATCCGAGTGTTTGCCTTTTTTGAGGGGGGGGCAACACCAAAATTCAGTGATCTCCATCCTTACTGTGTTACAGCTTCACTACAGTTTCACTTCTCTCTATTCCTCTTTTTAAGTATTTTAAGAGTAGTATGTATCTCAAAGCTCAAAACCTGAAACTGGAATAAGAGTACATCCAGTAGTCTTCAGTTAAACTTGTCAGTGTTTTTAGCCAAAAAAGGCCGTTATCAGTTCAGTTCAGAGAGCACCTCACTCATGTCTCTGTGAATGTTTCATTTCTCACCGTTCTGCTCCATGTGATCCCTCCTGGAAGCTACAAAGGTTTGAGGATTCACAGAGCCCAGAACACATGAAATGGATGCTCGTCAGGCTTATTCCTCACCGTCCTCTTTCTCCTCCTTTATTTTTTATTTTAGTCAGTATAAGCAAGTGAACCTGAGCCCAGGGGAGGGACCACAAGTAAGGGAGGCCAGTGATCCCATAAGCTACCTCTGCAGTGTTGTGCCTGTGGTGAAGTAAATAGTGTTTGCCTTACCAGATACTTCAGGACTTTCGTGTTGTTGCGCTTCCACATCCTGCTAGCTGTGTCTGACCACTCTTATCACTAGATTACTAGCCATATTCTGTGTTCAGTGAAAAATGTGGTGTTCATTTCACCTTCCTTATCAACAGCCACCACAAAAACAGATTTGTCAAGATCAGCACACCTCTTCGAAACCACACAGTTGTCTTTTTCATGATACCCTACAGGTACAGTCCTAGCTAGGACTACACCGTCCACATTTAGGCAGCACCGTCACTCACCTGAACCGGCCTTGCAGGTGGGAGACCTGCCTACCCTTCAGCAGGATCCTCACCACCAAGGGGAGGACCAGCTGGTGGGTTTTGCTCAGGCTGTGTCCTCTCTTTCTGACATTGCCCACAAGCTGCATCGCCCAGCCTCAGCGGGCAGGTTTTACAATGCTGGAAAGTCAGTAGCTGCAGTCGCTCCTTAATCCTTCCTGTCATTCCTCTGTGAATAAAGATACTCTGCTACATGTGCATACACCATCATTCCCCTCCTCTTCCTGCTGATACACTGATTTCCTCCTATCTTCACACATGCAGCCTCTCAGCAACAGCCTCGCCAGCAAAACCAACTGCAATGAGTAACCAAAATGCTTAATATTCCCTTTTATTTTTTGCTGCAACAGTGGTCAATAGAATCATTGGGTAGCTGACTCCTGTTCCATAGTAAGTATAAATTTTTGTCAGTCTGATTCTTCCTTTATACGAAGCCAGCTTCAAAATGTCTGGCCAAAACCAAGAAGCTGGCATAGCCACTGTCATCCATCAGCTTGGAGGGAATGGTTGCATCACTTTAATAAATTTTCTTTCTGCAGCGCAAAGATCAAAATGAGAAGCAGTGCTGCGTGAAGTAAGCTCTGAAAGATCAGAGATTTACAGCATGAGCTGGAAGTACAGAGAAAATTATTAGAAAATCCACCCAAGAAAATAATTTAGGCAAATGCATTTTCTCTTCTGGAAGACAGCAGGCCAGAGCAGCTCTTAGCCACTGTGTTTCTGAGCTGGGGCAATTTGCACAATTATCAGATGGGCTAATCCAAGACTGAGTCGTTTTATGGATCACTGATGGCTAAGTCTAGCAGTGGTATTGCAAGAAGTCGGAGACTTTGCAAGAAAACTGTGTGTGGTTGCTGTTGTATTCTGTTTTATTTAACGTTGCTCTCCAAGTTGAAATGTTTGTTGCGACTCTCGTGGGGAATCTCCTCACGCTCTGATCAGGGCTGTGTGGTGACCTCAGGGGCAGCACTGTAGTTTCTGAAGCAGAACCAAAAGGCCAAGGAATTCACACAAAATAAGGAGACTCAGCCCTACTTGCCATGGCTTACACATATCTTTTCCTTCCATCTTTTTTTTTCTGTATAATTGAAGTTTTCTCCAGAAGAAATTAGAGGTTTCTCCCTCACTTCTCCACAGGTACAAATCAGTACCCCAATACATTCTGTAAGGCAGTCTGATTCTTAAATTTTTCTTCCCAAAAATGGATTTCTGCAGCTTATTTCTGGCTTATTCGTGATTAAATCTGAAGGTCAGAATCCACGAGTAAATGTTAGAAGAAGCTGGGGACATATTCTCACCATTGCATGCAATTAATTGGCATTGCAAGTGTACAGAGAGACTCCATTAAAGAGAGACTGATACACTGAATCAAAGAACTGTGTTAACAGCCTGGTGAGTGGCACTGCGTTAGGTATTTAACTTGTAGAGATGGAAGCCCTAAAACCTCAGACATTTTAATAAAAGACTCATTTTATGTGAGCCTGGAAAATTAGAACAAAAATATTTTTCCCTTATCTTTCAAGAATCAGATCAGTTTTCTTTTGATGCAAGGAAATGGTAGTGATACTCAGCTTTAAGTAAATATTAATTGCTAAAAATACAACACAAAATAAATGTAGCGGAAGCATCTGTGGACTATCTCAGCTTCTGTGAATGAGCCCAAATTACTCAAAGTTTTTTCTTTTTTGGCACAGGAATTATGGATGCCTCAAATAAACATTCAGCTCTGAGTAGGAGAGTCAAACACAAAGTTTAAAAACAAACAAACAGTCTGCACTTACTATTAAGTGAAAACCCTTCATTAAGGGATACATCTGACACAGGAACTGCAGAATTGCAACTCTCTTGACAATTATTTTGCCTGATAAAATTAGTAGAATTGGTTTTAGAATCCTTGGTTATCAGAAGACTGTTTACCAATGCATTCATAGGAACTCATTGATGTTCTAGTTGTTTGGAAATACATTGTACTGAGAAGTTTTATAATTTATTATGATGGATCTAAAAAAATAATAATAAAAAAAAGTCTATTGAAAATTGAGCTAAGTAGATTCATTAGACCAAGTTACAGTTAGTAATAGAAGGAAGTCTTGGTATTCAGAAAAATGATCCAGTGGTTCAGTTCATGGTTTGCAAAAATGTCACATTAAGGCAGTTAAACGGTTGGGATATTCATCATTTAGAAGTGAATTGCTTCAGATGAGGATTCTGGGATCTGTAAGATTAAGCTTGTTCAAGTAAGGATGAAAATGTGACGCCCAACCTCCATAACTGTATAATATTCTTCAGTAGTACTGCTGTAATATTTCAGTTTGGATGTAAAAGTGAATGTAGACTGTATGTGCAAACAGCGTTCAGTGAAAAAAAAAAAGGCTAGGCTGCTTTTAATATGAATTCTAAAACAAATTAACACTATTAACGTATTATTGTACATGAAGTACTATTACATTTTTTATTTCTCTGCCTTGAAGCTGTTGGATCAATATTTACCTGAAGTTCTGTTGTATGATGCACACTTAAGAGCAATTAGGGAATAATAGAAGCCCAACAGTCTTTAGTGTTTCCGATTGTTGAGAATAGGAGATTAATTTACTAAAATGGCAGTAACATGCATTATTTTGTACTTCACAATCTGCAGAGCTTCCTCTGCGAGGAAGTGACTCGCTTTGAGTGTCTCGCTAATCGAATGTCCGCGGACTCTGCTGTGGGCAAACATCGCCGCTGGTTCTCGTCGCTCGGACGTGCGGGTGTGCGGGCACAAAGATGCTTAGAGCTGTGATCCTGCTCGGGCAACAAGCAGAGAAGGGTGCTTTATAACCCGTTTCAGTCCATCTCCGAAAATTAAATGGAGTCTGCTACAGGAGGACATTGTGGGATCTTCTCACACAGCTTAGCTCGCTGTGCTGAAGGGTGGGTGCCAAAGTCTCCTGTGTATTTTTCCCATAGGGAGTTTTCTCTTTAAACAGTTTTGGTCTTCTGCTCTTAGCAGTAGAGAAGCGTATGGTCCCCCTTTTGGTGGCCAACACTGCCTATAAATTAACATTTTAGCTAACGTTTTGCTATTATGACAGGAAATGCAGTTAGCCTTGGACATAGTGAAAAAAGATAGCCCAGTGGGGGGAATGCACAGGCTCCCTCCGAATTAGAAAGTGAGTATTGATTAATAATTATATGTATGAAGCAGAATGGCTTATGTCACCAGTAATCTTTAAAGACCACCATCTGCCTCTAGCCAAACTTAAGAAGTAAACTTAATTTGGAAAAAAGCCTGCCGTGGGTAGCTAAGTCAGTTAAAGGATGAATTTCTAATAAAATGGAAGGATTGGGCTATGTAATAATCCTTTGAACCACCTGCAGCAGCAAATGTGCGGTTAGCTTTTGTTATGCTGGCAGTCTACTTTCTGCTAAATGATGTGCCCAACATGGGTCTTATTGAAACAAAATGTAGGCTGTATTTGAAGGAAGAGAAAGGAAGGAAGAGAAAGGATGAATGTTGTCGTAATAGTAAATAATAAAACTCATGACAATGCTGTTAATAAAAATATATAAAAAAACCCTCATTGTTAAAAATAATGATGATATGAAGTAGGTACTTTGAAGACTAGTAATTTAAAATATGAATTATGAATGCATGCACATGTGCATACATGTATACATACAAATGGGATCAAGTAGTACCTTCAAGAAGGAGTGCTCGAGTAGACGTCAGCATGAAGTGTCTTTCTCTTCACATGAGTGCAGAGCTACCTTTTCGCTCCTAAGCAAGAAGAGTTTGCCGCCAGTGAAACCCCTCAGATGTACTCGATTTCCCTTGCCCTCTGGCCCTACTCAGGGCTTTTTTGCTCAGCAGGGTGTAGGGTCAGTTGCAGTTTGGTAAAGAGGAAATTACATTGACCTGTGTACATTTAAGTGCACTAAGGGTTGCTCTCTTCTCTTTCAAGATGTTTTTAGAGCCAATGGAAATAGACCCTTTTTAATGTTTTTGTTTTAGCATTGATAGCCATTTAAGGGTTTACAAAAAAAAAGGGGCAGATTTATATTTTTCATAGTTCCTTCCTGACACCTTTGCTAAAGGAAACACTATGTCATCTATTAAACTGCTGACAGTGGATAGCTCTCTTACCTAAGTAAGGAGTTGAGGGCAGTGTTAGAGGTTTGCCATGTTTAGCCATCTGTGCTGAAGAAGAGCCTCTATTAATGCTTATGCACTAGGATTAAGATGACTTGGATTCTGTAATCCCTCCTTTTCCACTGTTGGCATCATGCTGCCTTCTGACAACAGCTGTTTCCTTTTTAATCTAACCTAAAAACTTCTGGGATGTTGTTGCTCACACCAAAGAAAGCTGGATGGTTCAGACTGTTCTTTTTGTTTCAATGAATGAGTTTCATTACAGTGAAGCCCTTCTAATGTATAGCCCTATTGCTTTCAGTATAGCTTGTTTATTTTTGGCAACACCCAAAGAACAAGAAGTGTTCTGCATCAAAGCTTTTTTTAGTTGCACAATTAGGGGCATGCCATGTGGGACAGCAGAAACTAAAACTTGTTATGAGAAAGAAGCAGGCTTCTGGGTTGCATTAAAAAGGAAAAAAAAAAAAAAAAAAGAGAGAAAAGGAGTAAGCACTGCGTGTTGTGACACTGCAGTTTGTGCTTCTGGCAGAAGGCCAGTGGGAAGTTCACAGCCTTTGTTGCTTCTGGAGCTGGAAGATGCTGCACTGGCAGTGGGCAGAAGGCTGGAACCTCTGTGTCTCCTGCTAACTGCTACTTTTGTATGATGAAATCACATTTGGCTCAGCAATTCCCCAAGCTTCAAATTGTTAGAAGAAGCTTAATGTCCTTAAACACATTCATGAGGACCTTATTCGAACAGCTCTGGATCGTGGATTCTGGCTACTGTAATGTTTGCACACATTGAAATGCATTTGGTATTGGGGATAAAATAAAGCTTTGCTAAATGATAAAATATTTCTTAAAAGCAGAAGACAATGTTTGGATAGTTTAAAAATGAACTGTTAGAAGTTAGCAGTGAAATAATCCCGAATTGCTCATGCTCAGAATAAAGCAAGTGCTGGAGTGAAGTGGAAGATTTTAGCCTATGGATCTTGTCCTCCTTTAAGGATGTCTTCTGAGTTTGGAAACTCAGTGAAACACAGATGCAGGTAGAAGGAGAGAAAAAAAAGTGGCATATGTCAAGTCAGGCAAATAGTTTTGTCCCTTTCAAGAGCATCCCGGGAAATGCTCTATTCCGGGTGAAGTCCTTTGAATACTAAATACGGAGGTGTACAATTACAGAGAACAAGACAGTGAGAAGCTCCTGGGCTGCATCTGCAGTTACCAACATTATGTATTCACTGTCTCTGATACATAGGAAAGGAGGGAAAGCATTATGTGAGTGTCAATGTTTGTTATGCTCTGATCAGACGATTATTATGAGCAAGTCTAACTATTAATGGCAGAAATGCTGAAAACCAAGCAACTCCTATACTTCAAGCAGCAAAGCTCTGAGCTTGTGCTGGGGGAAGGAGCATCATGGCTGAGCCCTCCCCAACGCAAGAGTCCGCAGCTCTTGGGAGTGGGGAACGACACCGCTCTTTGGACACAGAAGAGTCANTGCATCTGCCGTTACCAACATTATGTATTCACTGTCTGATACATAGGAAAGGAGGGAAAGCGTTATGTGAGTGTCAATGTTTGTATCTGTTATGCTCTGATCAGACGATTATTATGAGCAAGTCTAACTATTAATGGCAGAAATGCTGAAAACCAAGCAACTCCTATACTTCAAGCAGCAAAGCTCTGAGCTTGTGCTGGGGGAAGGAGCATCATGGCTGAGCCCTCCCCAACGCAAGAGTCCGCAGCTCTTGGGAGTGGGGAACGACACCGCTCTTTGGACACAGAAGAGTCAGATTGGGACTGTCTCCTAATAGCGGACAAAAAGGACAAACAGTCTTATTCGGCCATCTACTCTAGCGCTAGGGAAAGCAGAATTCTTTATTTCATGTTTGACTATGATGATTTCAGTGGCTGAATAAGGGAATTCTCCAGTGTCAGCTCCCTATCCCAGACTGTATGGGCCCAGAGACTGAGCTTCTCATTCACATCTAGAATCAAGCTCCGAAGCCACATACTTGTAATTTACAGGATCTTGGGACACACTCTGGTGACATTCATGCTAAGAATGTTAGCTTAGCAAGTCCCTGGATTCTGCAGTATGTATTAGCTGCTTTCAATAATGTAACTTTGCATGCAAATATGATGGTTGGAACAAGATAAAAAGATTACAAAGGCAAATACATAGAATGAAATGTTGCAGGCATTTTCCTGACGCTGCAGAATGTATGGTGTTTAGTGATCAAAAGAAAGGAACCCAAATATGGAATTCTCTGCTTGTTACATTAAAGACCTGTTGTGTAAAGTGAATGTGATACCACGTTTAAATAGATGAGTTCCTGAGAGCGTTCTCAGGAGGCTTTCATTGATTTGCACCATCTACACTGGTTTAGTCTGAAGGAAATACTGTTTAAAATGCACCCACAGAATCACAGCATAGTTAAGGTTGGAGCTTGTAAGTTTGTGCCCATTACATCTTGTCCTGTCGCAGGTCACCATTGAAAAGAGTCTAGCCCAATCCTCTTGCTACCCTCTCTTAGGGTATTTTTACACATTGATAAGAGCTCCTCTCAACTTTGTCTTCTTGAGGCTGAACAGGCCCAACTCTCTCAGCTTTTCCTCATAGGACATAGGATGTCCCCTGTCATCTTTGTAGTCCTGCGCTGGACCCTCTCTAGAAGCTCCACGTCCCTCTTGTCCTGGGGAGCCCAGCCCTGCACCCAGTACTCCAGGTGCGGCCTCACCAGAGCTGAGCAGAGGGGCAGGATCCCCACCTTGATCTGCTGGTAACGCTCCTCCTGATGCAGCCAGGAGCCCATTGGCCTTCTTGGCCACGAGGGCACATTGCTGCCTCATGGCTAACTTGTTGTCAGACAGGCCTCCCAGATCCTTCTCCACAGAGCTGCTTTCCAGGAGGTCAGCCCCTAATCTGTCCTGGTGCCTGGGGTTATTCCTGCCCAGGTGCAGGGCCCTGCACCTGCCTTTGTTAAGGTCATTCTTGGGTCCCAGTCCCACTGCCATCTAACACCAAAATCAAATAATCTGTGGGACACTCTGTGGACAGTAGCGTGAGCAAGATTATGAGTTCTGAGAATGTGTGCGAAGGTAATTTTTAGAAAGACATAGGAGCTGTTAATGTATTGACATTTTGTAGTGTTGATGAGTTTTTCTTTTTAGAAAGTCTTCAATTCAGGATTGTTCTTAATAGTTCTATTATCCATTTTAGCAAAATGTGTGTGAGAGCTGTAATTCTGTAGTGCAAAGTATCACTCATAAATTAATGGGCTGGAGTGATGCGAAGGATGCCTTTTTGTCTGTCCATTGACATTTTTGATATTTACATTTCCAATCAACGCATAAATACAACAGATTCCCCTGACTAAAATGCTCCGTTAAATTTTAAAGACATGTTTATTTTGCTAATACATAACTCACTGAATTAAGATAACATTGAACATCCACTGTGAGGTAAGAAATTTGGCCTGCAATTTAAAAAGAGGCCTGTGCTCTGCAGATAAGTGCACTGACTATGTTAATTCTGAGTGTTGCAGCTACTGGGTTAGAATTGAAGAATTGCTTCATTTCTGCAATGGAGGAGCAAGCCAAACTGTGCATTACAAGATCCAAGTTGAGAACTGAGTTCCTGATAGGTATTTGGAACCACAGTACATTAAATGCAATACAGCTTTCATTCAGCAGTGATGTACCTAAGTCTAAGGAGAAAATTGTGTCGTCAGAAAGTTCAACAAAGTCACTCATTGAGTTAATGTGGTTACTTTTTCAAAAAGGTAGTTTTTAGAAAAATGTAATGAAGTTTTTATTAGTGCTCTAGATGCTGAATCATAATTTGTAATTTTTTAAATCCTTCATACACGTATTTGCTGTCACAAGGAATCAGTATTATTTTTAATTGCAGTCTGTTTGAGAATAAAAGTAGTCGTGCTGGACTGGACCAAAATGTCCATCCTTGTGGCATCTTCTCAGTGTTTAAAAGATGCCTCTAAAGGAGTTTTAAGCAGGGCTGGTGTTGTGATGCTTTTGCCAACTTGCAACCATATGTGGTCAGGCAATTCCTGAGCCAGATGTTCCTTTTAGGTGTTTAGTAACATTTAATGGATTTCTTTTCCGGGAACGTGTTGGGTCTTGCCTACAACCCGTGTAGGCTTTTAGCTTCTACAACATTTTGTGGCAAGGAATTCGGCTGCTTAATTACATGCTGTGAGAAATGTCACCACCGTCTGCTGGCTTGGAACCAGCTTGATTCCTCCTCGCTCTACTGAATCCCCCTGGTTCTCGTGCAGGAAGAAACGCTGACTTGTAAATTGATCCATAATTATAGTGCCTGTCAGCAGTATTGATAGGTTGACTTGTATGAGCAAGGCATACCAAACGAAGACCTGAATTAGAAATGATATTTAGTATAGTTTAAATGTGAATATGGTTTAAACATAAGCACAGCTTCCATTGTATTTTCTTTGGTGTTGGGTAGAACAAGGCTGCTAACTTAAAACCACAGTCTGACTATATATTTTAGGTTAATATGTACTTTATTATTGTGTTGTTTACTTCAGTAAGAAAATGCTATGCCAGAAGAGTTTGCTGCATACCTTTAGGGTTTAAAGACATTTTGACATACTGAGCGTACAGAAAATGACACTTTTCTATATATTTGTAAGTATATGCCCAGTCTTCTTTAATTTGGTATATTCCCATTATTTAATAATAACATAATTCTATATTTCAAAACTGTTGTACTCTCCAGACCCAAATATGAATAATACAAAAGACAGTACAAACATTAAATCTTTATGTTTTGAAATTCTGGCTCTTATAAGGCAACTGCTGTGAAACTTCATTTTAAAATATCAGTCTTGCCTTTCATAAAAGTACTTACCTACTGTCAAAAGAATGAGAAATTAGGTTGACTGAAACAGTTACAACATTCTGAACTGAATAGTTAAGTGCAGAAAATTCCACTGACTCGAGCAAAATATGTGAAGCCCTCGGAGGCTGACGCTCATGGTGGCAGAATATGACAACGTCCTAAAGTTATTACCATTTCACAGCTTGTTGACAGTTAAGAAATGATGTACTTGCTTCATGGGGAAAAATACAATTCCATTTTTGCCATGTAACAAGTACTTTAGGCAGCACTCAGGACATTTAAAACTATTATGGCTATATGCTGTAAAATATTTCTGCAAAACATTACAGCACACATTATACATTGTGCTGATTCCTTATGAACTTATCTTCGTGTGATTGCTGTAATGAAATGTACTTTGCATAGATTATGTTGGAGAACCTGATGCTTCCACAAATAGGAACGCTCAAACTCAAGCTATAAAAGGGAAATAATCTTCAGTCTGAAATCTGTTGTAATCATCTTTTACAGCAATTCTGTATTAATTTCCAGTGATTCCCCAAAGTAATCAAAGGGGAAAAAAAAAAGTGACGGAGGGAAAGAAAGGATTTTGTCGGGCATTTTACATTTTCCCTTGGTTATTTTATTCATTGAGACACTCCTGGTGAGCTGCCCAGGTGACCCAGAACCAGTGTGCAGACGCATGGTCTTCGTGTTGAGGCTTTGGTGAAACCACAACTAGCACTGGGAAAAGCATTAAAGAAGCTAGAATATTCCTGATCACTCTATGTTGATACATATGCTGAGTGAGAGATCATATTTGGACAATATTAGAGCTTTGTTTAATTGTTTGGGGCATAAGCATGCTGCTTTTGCCATGTTTCCTAATTTGTCTTTAGCTCAAAACCCTATAGCTCGTCCTCTTAAACTTAGATTATGTAGTTATTCTATGTCACAGAATAAAGTTAAGCATATCTAACTTTTATATGAACAGTACTTGATTACTGCTAACCTGCTAAACTGATGCAAATGCAATTTTAATTTCCCTGTTAACAATTTTGGAGAAAATTGCCGACTCTTGTGGAGCAGAGGTGTTTGTCTCAGAGTCTGAAGCTTTTGTATATCAGCCAGCAGGTGGCAATTAGATGAAAGCTCCTATAGATGTTTATGCCCTTAGGTTCTTTTGTACAATGTTCCAAAACAAAGTTAAATTGAATTCACTAAATTCACTCAAGAGCAGCAGAGCTGATACCATCAGATATATCTTCTTTGTAAATAATGCATTGCACCAAATTTCATCGTCATGCGCACTCACATACAAGAAGAGGGTCTTTTCAACAAGAATTTGTGAAATCCTCACCTTAAGTTACTGAAAGCGTTTACTTCTTCTGTTATAGTTTTAGAGTCAGTAAATATTAGTTTAGAAAAGGAAGTAAAAAACAGTTTTGAAGCCTAAGTACACAGGGATTACCAAAGTGTTTAATTATTGATGAACAGCTAATACACTGATGAATAAGTTATGCATGCAGAAGATGTCACTTTTTAAAAAATTTTAGAAATGCAACTTTTCATTGAAGCAAAACCATAACTTGTCTCATACTCACAGGTTCCTATAATGTAAGTTATTGGAACATTTTTTTTAATGGATAATGAAAAGCAGAGAACCCAGTGCTTGCTCATATCTTGAGATAAACCACCCAATGAAAAGAAAGCAATGTCCTCATGAAAATTCTGGTGACCAGGTTAGAGGGACTTTTGGCAATTCGATTGAATATTTAGCAAAAATGCCTGGGAGTGCATAAAGGTGTCCTCTGATCATAGGAAGGGCTTTCTGTCCCTGCACAAAACGGATACCTCTACTGATGCAAGTTAGTAGCGCCGTTACACTGGTGCTAAAGGGACAAGGTGTAACTGTTCTGTAATTTGACAGAGCATTTTTGGGACGTTTTGTGCCAGAGCAAGCGAGGAGGGGCACATACCAGCACAGCAGCAGCATGGCCAGGTCCCGCACGCAGGTGAGGGATCATCCCTATTGCTCCCATTGGGAGCAGGCGCCACTTTTTATGCCAAGTCCTGCTGTCCGTCACAGCCACCTCAAGGCCAGGTTGTCCCTTCACTTGTTGCCTCCTCTGCATACAGCCCCAGAACCCTGGTGCATTTGGGGCTGAGCTCTGTGGTTCTCGTTTTGTCATTGACCATCTTAATTTCTGCCAGTGAAACTATGCAAGTCAAATCTGCCTAGGTTGAAATCTCAGGAGCCGTGGTGGTAGGTTCCCTCCTAATTTTTCTAGATTATATATAGAGAAATCTTTTCCCTCTATATTCATACTTGTTTATGTGATGCTTCACGTTCTGAGAGTTTCTCTGGTGGACCTGTGTCTTGTCAGTAGTGTGAGTTATTAAGTAGTAAGATACTGTATTGATTTAAATCAAAGATTGGCCATTTTTTTGTGAATTTCTTCTGAGTGAACTAAAAACATTCTGTTTTTTCTTGCAGAAACTACACAAATTATATCCTGATGTAGGCAAATTTTCAAGTGTAGCCTTTTGTAAAACCAGCTACTGCCCCCAAACTCCAGCTCCGTTTTAGCATAGTCTTGCCCTGTGTTTCTGCAGCTCTTTCTGAACTTTGATCTACAAACCTGGCCCCCTCACTCTGTCTGCAGGCAGGGACGAGCAAATTAGTCACAGCAAATGATTTATTACATTTAGTCATTTGTGACTGACACAAGTGTACCCTTAGGAGAGCCTGGCCTTAGAAACAACAAATTTAATGCTTTTGTTAAAATTATTTTTGACTAAGGGGTATAACTATGGATCAGCCTAGAAATACTTAAGACCCTTTTAATTATTGTAAGACACACAGCACTATACTACAGCTGTAATTTTGCTTTGAGTTTTTACAGTTCTTGCTGCATTTGCCCTAAGAAACCAAATAAACACATACCTATTTCTTGTATAATTTATTTCACAAACATTCACCTTAGTTTTCCCAGCAGTTGCTGTTCTGCCGTGTGAGGTACATTTTGAATGACTCTGAAGAGCAAATCAAAAACAAAAAGTCTTATTTTTATGGTATATAGTTACAACTTTTGTTTGCTGAGAATTTTTCTAGTTCTCATTCCAGTAACTTTATTGGAAAATAACCTCCAAATCCAAATATTATACATTAAACTTAAAAAATTAACTCAAAACTGCAAGTGCTAAGCTTTGACTTCAAAATTGTGCAAAAGACTTGGTTAAATTTCAGTTGTATTAGTTGATTTTTTACAGTATAACACTCTGGTAAGCTGATGAAAAAGTTAAGACAAGAAAGAATATGAAGATTTCTGTTTCTCCCTTCTGATTTATCTCTGATGCCTACAGATACAGTCTGTGATATAGCACATCAAACTGGAGTCAAGGCATCACTTGTAGTTTAACTATGGTACCCTTCTTCGGGGTTTTAGTGGTGTTTCTGGGAAATGCAATTTTATATTGATATAAACCATTTTTTAAATTGTGTAGAATTCAGAAGATTGTTTGAATTTAAAATAGTAAAAAAAAAAAACATTGCTTGAAATAGTCTCTATTAGAGGCTGCAGAATTTGATCTTAGTGTGCAAAACATGAGAAAATGAAAAGTGTTTTGTTTGGAGTTAAAGAGAATGACCCCAAATGAAGATTTTTGTTCCTCATTTCAATGAGGAAAAAAAAAGAATATTTACCTTTGGGTTATAGTGAATCAGAAGTCTTTTGAAGAGAATTTTTTTATAAACAGTAGCTCCTGACTGATTTCAATTCCAGCCTGTGACAGTTGTTTCTCCCACTGTTGTGCAGCACTTGTCAGCTGGTGGTGACATTTCTGCATAGCAATGGCTTAGCCAGTTTAGGATTCTGTCACAGTTGCATGAGCTTTTTGAGTAAACTGAGAAAAAAAAAGAAAACTCCTTCATGGCTGCTGCATTTTTTACTCTACCAGATGTTTCTGTGCTGCAAATTCAACTGTGATCCAGTCTGCAGACTACAGCAAAATTAGAAAGATTACAAAGAGAAGAGCACTGAGCCAAAATGCAGCTAGACTTGGATGGAGAGCATTTGAAAGCTAATGGTTTCAACTTCCTAGCCAGATGTCGACTGAAAAATCTGTTCCGGCTCCTCCTCAAACCTGATACAAAGCAGCCGAGGAAGCAGCTGACACAGACTGTGAACCCGAGCAACCAACGCAGTATTTTTTTTCTCTCAAAGCAGTAAATTGTGCTGTTATTTTCAAGTAGGTTCTCCAAAACTGGGCTGTTATTTTCAAGTAGGTTCCCCACACTTGCTAGCACTGTCTGTCTGACTAGATCAAACTTCACCCACTCAGCTACACTGCAAACATTGGATGCTGCGTTTGACCTCCTGCCTTGGCGGGCAGGACAGGAGTTGTTATGAATTACGGGAATAACAAGTTCCTCTTAGCTCCTGCTTCCGAATGAGTTTGACTTTGGAGAGACAAATCCAGGATTTTTGAAATTCGTGGGACAGCAGTCTCACTGCAGAGCCCGGGGGGCCACCAAGCCGGCCTGTGGGAGTTCCTAACACGAAATTTCAGAATGACCTTCCTGTTTGTTCTTTGGTGTGCAAGCCGATCAGGAAATCGGTGCAAACTGGGTCATGTTCAGGTATGTTCAAATCAGTCACAGAAGGACTATAAGCAGCCCTGTGACAGAGACACTTGAAGAACTGATTTTTTTAAGTATTTTTGATATAGTCAGGGAAGTGTTTGTGACCTTGTGCAAGACTCCAAATTCTTCATCATTCAGGACCTGCATGCTCAAGAAAGATGAGTTCAAATAGGAACAGATACTAAAAAAAAAGGCAACAAGGATGAGTAGGAGTGTGGCTTGCTTAACGCAGCAAAGCTGGTTTTGAGGGGGAATACAGCTGCCTTGTATAAATGTAATGTGGAATTGAACAAGAACATGAGATCCTGTGTTCTCTGTATTACTTCATTTTCATGTCTCAGTGGAGTACATCTACTAGCACACTGAGAGAACTAATCTAGGAGAATTAATAAGGACAGAGGCCATTATATTCTGAAAGGACTTTTGTTTCATGCGATTCTGATAAAAAACTAAAAAGCTCAAGTTACGACTAGTGGTGTACTTAAAATGATAGTTTATAAAGTTAAAATTGTATCAAAATAGCTCAAGGGAAAGGGAGTATTCAGAGACTCCACTGAAGATTCCTGTGTTCCCAACACTGATGATGACTTTTCAAGGCTGAGCTGAAACTTTGGTTGTAATATTACATTTTCCTGAAAAGTCTTGTACCTCATTTAGAGACACTGTACTCCATTTATTATTTGTTCTCTGTGCTGGTAGATGCAGAAATCCTTGCCATACTATCTATTTTTGATCAAGCACCAGAAGAAAGTGAGTATAGGAAAAAATGCTGCATTTTGGGAGTACCTTTTGATACAAACCAGCAAGTGGTGAGTAATCCTCATGCGATTTGCCCTGTTATATGGATAGAGAAAAGGAGACTGCAATTGATATGAGGATGCACAACAAATACATGTAGATCAATCACTGTTGCAGACACTGGTATATCTCTGGATAATTCAGCTGATGATGTCTGACCATGAGCAAAACCCAAATGGGAACCTCAACCCATCCAAATTCCAGGTGGTTTCTACAAGGCAAAGGGATGGGCTGCACCAGTAATTACTGCTTCACCTTTCGGAAGGTTATTAAATTCAGGATTACCAAAGCAGCCACCAGAGTGCACCAGATACATTGTAGAACAACATGCAAGAACATGGGGGAGCCATGCAAGGTGTCTCTGCCTCCTGCTTTCTTTTTTATTAGTGGGATAAATCAGCTGCTTAAAAATGTATATGGAGGAGAATGAGGGAGGAGGTCGAAACTTTCAGAAAGCAAGGTTGCTTCCATGTTAATTGTGGGTTGCATGTTGAAATTCCCCACACATCTTAAGCTATGTCCAGATAGTATTGGACATTGTCTTTTTTCCATAAAAATTCTGATGAAAACATGAATTGAAGGTGCTCCTTAGGATCACACCATAAGAATTGTTCCTAATGTGCTGGTTATCAAAGGTGTTCTCAGCTTTCTGTGTACAAGTGTGTGGCTTTATCTCTGTCTCTGATGTTCAGGGACACGGCTACGTTGATCTAAAACACCTCCTACATACTAGTACTGTACATCTCAAAGTACCGAACACGCCGCACTTTATATGCCATATGGTGCACATTTTAACTTAATGGCGAATTTTCTTCCGTATTTTCAAATACAATATAAAAACATTAAAGGTGAAGCTTATCTAACAGATGTGGACATTTGCAGAGGACTTACTCCTTTATTCTCCCTTTCTAATCAGTGGAAATAAATAAAAAATGTAAGAGCATGATTCACCTTTTATGATCTAAAGTGGACATCTAAATATGAAAAATGATTTGAACTCCTGAAATTGCATTTCTTTGTGGACTTTCATAGCGTAGGTGTAGACATCAAGATTTAGATAGCAAAAATCTTACCCTGAGTGTGTAACATATGATATTCCTTTCTGTCTTATTACTACCATTGTTCATTAATGGCTGCAGAAGAGTATTCAAGTATATGGTTCTTTATGTAGCAGAAGGGATCAATTCATGAAGTATTAAGCTTGATAAAGGTTAGACTTCATTTTACGATATACAAACCTTTCATGCCTTTTCCATCTGTTAGATGGAACTCTGGAAAAATGATTTGGATAATGGAAGTGCTGCCATTAAATTTGAATGTACATTATGTAAGTGAGCTATTGAGATATTTTTTGATATGTTTAAAATCTATCTGAAGAAATTTTGGAGGAGATACTGTCAGGAAGAGGATAAAACTAGTATAATCTGCAGCACATCATTAAAGCTATACTTAGTAAGTGTAGCTGAAGTGCATTTGTGATTTCATTGCAGAGCTGCACCGGTTGTCTAACCACTTGGATATTGGTTCCAAAGGGATTTCTGATTCTCAGTGAAGATAATTCTATGCAGTACCAATGGTGAATTGCAGGCTCACCTGTACTATTTCATCAGGCTGTAACTACCTTGTTGATTGCATTTTTACCTGGTGAAAGTTGATGCCTCACCAGGGAATATGGAATACAAAAATCACCCAACACACGGAAAACTAAGAATCGTTGTGATTTTTGAATTTTTTCATTTGAGGAACTTAAGGGAAAAATATATGCAGTGACAGTGAAAAGTATATATTCAAAAAATAACTTCCCTTGTAAAGATAGTGATTAAGGGTGGTACTGCTGAGGGGTGTTCTCTTCAGCAAATTCTTTGTAAAGAGAGATAACAAGTGCAAGAGTCCTGTGTAATCTGGTTGACTGTGACAACAGAGTATATTAGGTGTAAAGGTACAGCATGACATTGTAATCTAAATATTTGATCTCTTGGAAGGATTTTTTGAGTTCTGTAGGAACAGACCGATTTGCAATCTCCTTTCTCAGTCATATCTTTTTTTTTTCCTATGGAAATCTATATGCCTCAAATAGTTGCTTCTCTAGTTGATAATAAATGACCTTCCTTTTCAAATGATTGTTCCCCTGTGCTTTTAAGAACATGAATATTAGCTGCAAGTTTAGCAATTATTGACTCATTGGTTTAAGCAAAAAATAAATGACTCTGCTTGAACAGAATGGTGAAATTCATTTCGGTTAACAGCACAAATACATCTGCCGTCCAGTTTGTCTTGCTGGCTCCACTGTAAATTCAGAGTAATTTCATCAAAGAAAACTAAACTCTGCCGGATTTATGCCATCATAACGGGACAGAAAATAATCCCATCAAATTGTCAAACATAGTAACAAAGAAAGTGTGCCTAGAGCTAAGCTCCTAAATCCGCAGGAGCTGTTACGTGCTCAGCACATTTGAAACACGTCATATTAAAGACAGATTTAAGAAGGTAGTGGGTATCGCTGATGTGTTTGAGTTATCATTAATTTAATCTCTAATCTTATTTATTAGCAGGTTTTCTTTCTTTCTAGAACCTTTTACCACCCTCCCGGTACCCCTACAGAAACTTTCTTAACCTTCCTCTTGATTGGTAAAACCTCATTCTGGGCTTTGCCACTCCTGATCTGTTTCCCCCCATGGACGAGGCAGGATGCCAGCATTCTTCTCATTTCCCATTTGCAGTAACATTTTCTTTGAACGGTCCCTTGAGACATCACTTTGGCTGCATCTTGTCTCTGCATTCTTCTTTTTACAACAGCAGTGCAGTATTTTGTGCCTTAATTTTGATATATTTTAACGTGCTTATCAAAGGAAAATTTTTTTTTCGTGGTCTTTTGGTCTTGTAGCACCTAATATATATTCTGTTTGGACAGAGAGCTTTGAAAAGCACCCATTAAACACAATATTTTAAATATTTGATTTTGTTTTTCTGTTATTTTTTATCCATTCTTTAAGGAAAGTTTTACAACTCAGCACAGTATTGACATGTAACCAAATAGCTGAAGATTTTTGAAATTGCCAGGTCCTAAAGACCCCGGTGTTTGGATTTTAGTTTTCTTGTTTTTGTTTAGAAGATAGACTCCATAACCAAATAATTTTATATTCTGCATAGCCTGTTCAGCAATTATAACCACACGTGGGCATTAAAAAAAGAGCCAAAGACAAGAGTTGTAAGTGCGGTGACACTAAGTGGGATGCATTACAGTTAGAGTGGGAGTATAAGGAAATCCTTTTTATAGTTTTACAGTGGTTTCACATCACTGTGCATGTGTGTGCATGCCAGTAATTTTCAGTTTGTATTGCAGTTGGTGCACAGTAGTACTGAAGCTCCTGCAGCCATGCTGCTGAGTCCTTCCCAAGCTTTCCCAAGCCTTCCCATTCCTCCATTCCCTATGGAAACTCAGCCTTTTTGGGGAAGAAAGGCTGGGACAGCCTCTTCTCCATGTGCAGCCCTGGAAGAGTCAGGTTATATTGAAACCCACCCCAACCTAAGCTCTTTATATGCATTTAAGAGATAACCCACGAACTCTGCAGAATCAATGTCTATAAATAACAAGTGTGTTCAAGACCAACTCTGAAGGACAAACTGATCTTGCTCAAACACAGCGACAAGTTCTTCCTGTTTGCTTCTTAGCCAGGAGCAAATTTAAAGTGTCCATAGGTCAAAATTACTGTGCTGTCCCTGCTCGACAGCTCAACTCTAGAGATGCCTGGAAAAACGGATGGGCTACATAACGCTGTCATTTGCAGCGTTGCTATTTAGGTGTGGGCTGGTTTAAATAAATGGAGATTTTTAACTTCCACTGTCTGCATGCTCCATAACATCTCACATAGTGCAATACTTAATTTCTCATATATTTAATTGCATGCAAAGAAGTAACCCTTTTTTTTTTCAAGTTTTAAAAGGAAAAAGGAAATTTGATGCCATAGTCTTATACCAGTTTCAGTGCATGCACTTACAGCAGCAACTTTAATTCACACAAATCCAACCCTCCTGCGAACGCAGAGCCAGTAGTCACCCTGCGTACCGCACAGCCGTTCGGAGGGTGCGCGGCGGTCGCGGGGCAGGAGCAGTGGTCAGCGTGCGCTGCGGCTCCGGATGGCCAGGTCAAAGGAAGCCAAAGGCAGGGAATGCGACGGCTGCTGGGGATGGCCAGGGCTGCCGCTGCAGCGCTGCTGCGGAGGAGGTTGTCCCCGAGGGAAGGGCCTGTCCAGAGGCTGCTGGTCCTGGCAGTCCCCATCTGGGAAAGGTGACCTTGGAGCTGCTGGTGGGAGGGCAGCCCTGAGGCTGCTCCCTTACCTGTGTCCTTGCTTATCCCTGCCACTGGATTGTATAACGCTAGCTCAGACATGAAGAAAAGCACTCGGTTTATATGAAATGTTGAAGCAAGCAGAGGGCCGTCTGTCCTGATTCACTGCAGTGAGCAACGCTCCAAGCCAACTAATGGAAGAGAAAGATTCTTCTTTTTAAATCTTCACACTGTGTTTGAATCTTAGCATTCTTAAAGTGATCTCTAATGAGGGCAAAAATTATGTAAAATGAGAGTAAAAAATGTGGCACACATCGATTTCAGCACTACAGTCCTTCCAAAACTAACCAAAGTGCAGAACTTCCTAATTCACTTTTTTTTTTTTTTTGCAATAACCTCCAGCCTGAACAGGGAACACGGCTGTTTAATATTAGCCCTGTGGTGTATAGAAATGTGAGAACGCCAGAGCTCCCCGCCAGGAACACCTTTTGCTTTAGAGTTCTCTTGAGATACTCCTGGTTCAATAAACGGCACCTCACCACAAACCGAGCCCTGATCCCTCAGAACAGAGAGGAGGGAGAAGGACGGTGTGGGAGAGCAGGGAGGAGGAGGCGGGGTGCGGCGCGCGCTCCCCCTCGCTCCCGCTCCCGCACCCCTCCCGCGGGGAGGCCCCGAGGGCGGCGCTGCCCCTGGCGCCTCCCGCTGCCCCCGAAAACCAACGTGCACGGACCCGCTCTGGGCCCGGTTCCCGAAGCGGCCGCCAGGGGGAAAAAGAAAACCAACGTGCACGCACACACACACACACACACACACACACACATATGTACATGTTGTTATTATTTACATAAATGTGCTGTTACGGTTTGATGTGTGACTCCGGCGGGGCGGCCGCGGGCTCCCGCAGCGCTGCCCGGGCGGACGGGCCGCCGGGGGCGGTGGCGGCGCAGGAAGCGC
>VWPW01018084.1:67438-136944 GCA_013389825.1 Crypturellus undulatus
ATTTTCCCTCTTGCTCCTCCACGCGAGGCGGCGCCGCGCGGCGCGGCAGGTGCTACCGGCGCCCGCCCTGCCGGGCGCCGCGGGGATGGGCGGAGGGGGCGGCCGCGCACGCTGCGGCTCCGAGGGTCTCTGCGTTGTTACTGCTATGGTTATTGCTGTTGTTATGTGTGGTGACGGGCCGAAGGACGGTGCGGGGAAGGGCCCCCGCGCTGGAGCTGCCAGCGAAGGTGCCGCCGAGGAGGACGCGGCTTTGGCTGCGCCAGGGGCGGGTGCGCCGGGCAGGCGCTGGTGACACGGGCACTTTGTGCACGCGCGGGAAGAGCCCTCTTGAGCGAAGGGGGGGCAGCCGGAGAGGGCGGGAAAAAATAGAAAAAGAAAGAAAGTGAGTAGCGTGGGTGACTCTGGACCCCGGGTAAGTGATACAGCGCAGTGTGTCACACCAGGAGACCCCGGCGGAGGCGAGACGGCCCTGAGAAGTGCAGCCCTGCCAGCGGCGGAACCACAACCCCTCCTGCTTGTGGAGGAGCTGCCGCCCTCATGATTAATGGTGGTAATTAATTCTGCGTTAACGCCTGCTGTCACCTGAACGGTGCGTGTAAGGGTGCGGCAGGTCCGTGTGTTTACAGGTGTATGCAAAATATGGGCATTTCTTCAAGGAGGTCACAAAATCCAGCACTCTGTTGCTGTTTGGGATGATTTTTGTAATTGTAAGTTTCGCGTATCCCTCCTCAGATGTATCACTCAGGGAGGACAGAGTGAAAATTGCTTCCCGTGGGATCATCTCTGAGTAAGGATCTGTGTTTCCACAAACTTGGTCAGTACTGGTGCCCCCCTCCTCCGCAGGGCTGACCCAATAGGTGTGTGCCCAGTTGGGCTGCTCCTGGCCTGCGGAGGCCCAGGGTGGGTGAAGGCAGCCCAGGGACCTGCTCCGAAACCTGGAAGCTGCTCTGCCGCGCTGCGGTGTGTGTTAGGAGCAGTGGTCTCGTGCGGATCCCAGGGATGCGCAGCTGCTTCTGCAGGCTCAAGGGAGACGCTGTGTGCAAGTAACAGTGATCCCCCAGGAACTATGCCGAGGCGGAGCAGTCCCTGTGGGATTAAAGGGAGGATGTGGGGGGTTGAAATGTGAAGAGCAATCTCCCTTTCCTATATCACAGAAATGCGCGTGTTGCAGCTCGGCAGAACAGGGGTTCCCACACGGAGTTTCTTGAGTTCCACAACTCCTGCTATTTTGCTGCTCCCTAAACTAAAGACCCAAAGGGCAACTCTGCACTTCTCTGCTGAGCCATTTGGACCTGAGTCCAGTGCCTCCCATCCTCACTAACCAGGATCTCAACTCTGTGGTTCCTGTGCGTCTGCTCCCACTCTGCTGTAGAGAGAGACCCCCAGTCTCCTCCCACTTCACTTCTGAAGATGCAGCAAATGCTTGAAATACGGCTTCCCCCCTGCCCCACCACCTTGGAAAGAAAGCTTTTCTCAACGTTTTGGTTATCTTTTTTTTTAGGATTTTTTTTTCTCCATTTTTCTAATCAAATCTGTTCTGCAGCAACGGAAACGGTTCCCACTATCTGTGGGACTATGTGGTAATAATAATAATATATAAAGCTGTATCGTTCTTTCTGAAGTGCTTTGTAAGCTTCCGTAGGCTCTTCTGTTATGCTCTGCAAAGTGTCTAAGTGTGGAAATTCTGAGAATCAGATGCTGATTTTACTTCTCTTTTTAAAAATAACAAAACAAAACCAACAAAAGTACACTGTCTCTAAGTTAGCATCCCTCATTTGTGTGGAAATTGTACAATTTTAACAAGAATAAAAATATTAAGAAGACTAAGAGTTAAACTATGTTGAATCATTTTTAAGGGGCATTTAAAAAAAAAAAAGTGTTGGAGATTTCATTCTCTTCTGAGGATTGGTGATAAATTTCTTATCTGGTAGGGATGTCCTGGACAAGACATTGGCTGTGCTCCGCATGCAGTGGCATCCTGGGAAAGGGTTGCACTTCCCAACTATTTTTTTTCTTCAGGCCTAAGAGAATTCTTGCTTCATAAAACTCAGGATTTTACTGATCTGACAGATAGATAATTGTCCAGCTGTTTCACACTTCTTTCTGGTCCTTCAAAAGCATGCTGAGCCTGTGAAATACTTCCTCTAGGAAGGTGTACGTTACCACTGGTTCATTAGGCTAAGATCTAGATCAATCTTACTATGATTACTTTGAAGTTTGACAGTTTAGCAATATCGGCTTCATCAGAGCTGTTTTCTTCGCCAGGCAGAATTTGTTGCTTTTATATTTCACGTTAAAGTAGGAGTTGAAGGAATATCTTCTTATAAATACATTTTATAATTTGATTGTGGGTAACTTCTGTAGTATACGTATGCTTTTATCTAAGAAAGGATTTTTTTTTTTTTTAGGAAAAATCAAAAGGCAGTATTGTATTGATTTTTAATTGCTCTTCCTTTTGCATATTGCTTATTTTTTCTCACCTCCCAGTTTTAACCCGTTCGATCCACTGTGACGTTACGGACGGTTGCCGCTTGCCTTTTGGTGCATCCCCTTTTCCTTTGATGCCCACCGCAAGCTTGTGCGGTGTTTCTTCTTGGTCCCGCTACAGAACCGTTGGCAGTTACATGGCCTACAGTAAGAACAAGCAGTGGCTCAACGATGTAGGAAGTTGTGGCCGTAAGTGATTGAGTGCTTCTGTCTCCACCTTTCCTTCGGCCTCACCTAGGAGGCGCCCGTGGGTGCTGCCTCCCTCCCTGCTCCGCATGGTCACATGAGTCCGGGTCTCGCTGTGTGTGTCCAGTGAGTCACCGTGCGTGCTCACCAGCGGCCGACGTGCGCCCTTCGCAGGCGCTTCTCAAGCTCACGTGGAGGAAATCAAGCTGGAGTTTGGGAGCTCTGCGAGATGGTGCCTTTTCAACTCCATGCGCTCCTCAAAAGCCCGTCGGACTTCACGTTGCTAGTGGCTTCCACAGGAGGACTTGAACATTTCATAAAGACCAAAACGTGGCTCTCCTCCGGGGCCACACGATTGAGCTCCCCCTTGCTTGTTCTGCCCCACTCATGCTGGTTAGCGGATCGGCTCCTGCAAAATGACAGCAAGAAGTCTGGTTTTCCCTGAGGTGGAACTAAAAGCCAAAACAGTTCTGTAAAAAGTGCTATAACCTCTAGCTACTGCCAGAGAGAAGCCAGCCACCTCCTCAAGCCTCCTCTTTTGAGTGACACCTGCTAGCTAGGACCTGCCCTCCTTGAGGTCTGCTCTCCCCTTTCGCTCTGCAATCCCCATGGCTTACGTGGGGAGGTGTCATCTGAAGCTTACAGAAGCTGCCCTCTCTCTGTGGATTGCTCTGTCAGTCTGCCTAAAATAGAACATTTATTTTTACATATCTTTGTAAATATAGGCTCTGCTAACTCATGGTAGTAGTATCTATGTTCACTGAGGGGATCAGTGGCAAGGAAGGGGCACAAAAACTTGATGTTTTCTCCAGACAACTAATTTCTAACCTCACTCACTCACTGTTGTGTCTCCTTCAGAAAGAGATCAGAAGATAGAAACCCTTTGTGCTTTGAATATGACAGACTTTCACATAGTGAATTGTCCACTATTAAATATATATAAAAGTATATATATATATATATTTAATATTGACCACAATAGACAGTACCAATGACATATACAGGAAGAATTTATCATTTTATTACTAGAATTATTTTCCTCATCAGTTGTTCAAATATTTAACTCAGTTTGATCTGAAGACTTAACAGTTTCTATCTCAGCCCAAGAAAAAATGCAGTAGTAAGCCCGAATTCAGGCCTTTTCTCAAGGCCTCATCTTCCTGTCATCTTCCTTTCTCCAGGGAGAGGAGCTCCCATTCCTCTCCCTGTCCTCTTTTCCCACCAATGGCTCCTTGCCAGCAGTGGAATCCGGGACAGCAGCCCTGCGAGGGATCCACGCAGCGTTCACTGTTCAAGCAGCGGAGCAGCTGATCATGAGAACTGCCTGATGCTGGCGGGCCCTTGCACAGTTTCTTTTGCAGTCTGCTAACACAGCACGGATTTCCCATTTTCCATGTCTGCCCAGCATTTGCTGTTTGTAGCCCCTGCACTCTGCTTTGCATGATGCCAGTACAGATGGCTCAACACCAAACCTTCCATGTGCTGCTTTGCTTTTGCAAAACAAAGATCTATTTCCCACCTCAGCTGAGGTCACGAAGTCACAGCAATCTTTTACCTGCTGGGTTTGCATGAACACACAAGTCTTCATCTAAATGCCTTAAAAAGTCTTTTCTGCCCTGTCAGGATTTGCCTGGCAATTTATACAGTGTTTATTGTCTGATGCAGAGCAACGTATTTGAATGGAACTGATGCACAACAAGGCACTAAGTTGCTCTGTTTAGTATTGCATTTGTTTCCTTTGTGCATATATAAATATACAGTAGACTGCAGACACTTTATTTCTCACCACTAGGTTGATCCTAATAAGTTGATGTGCAGGCAGCAAGCTGGGGAAGGCCACCATTTCCTGCTCTGCTGATTCCAGATTCCCACCTTCCTTGAATCTTGATTCGTCAGTTTGCATGTGATTTCTTCTTTGAATGTATGTGGCTTCTGCCTTTGCCTTCTGCTTTGGCTCTTAATATGTCTTTCTAATAGATGAGAAAGCCCTCCTAGTGCCTGCCAACCTATTGTTGAGTAACTACTCAATTTTATTTTGCTAGACTGAACAACTACTTCTCTTGCTTTCTGAGGTCTAAAGCCAGTTTTTGTCACTGTTCAGTTTCTCACATTTTAAGCATCCCTCTTTACATTACCTTTTTATGCTGTTCCCCCCAAGCCCAAATTACATGGCAGTACTTCAGTGTCAAGCTCATGAGTGTCACAAATGTAAAATCACCTCCTTGCTGCTATTTGCCATATCATCAAATTGTGTCACAGTCACGTTGTCTTGCTTTGCAAAGCATGCTGGTGAGATGTTCTCTGACTTGCATGTCCTTTCTGGGCCCTAGATTTACTTAAATTCTGCTTTTTCGATGCCATCCTCCATTATGTAGGCATAGTGACCATTCCCTGCTCTGACATGCATTTAGCATCTGACAGGATTATAAAGCAACGTGACTTCAACACACCCTGTTGATTGCCACATCATTTGTCATCATAGATGTAGATTTAATGCGATGCGCTCTGCTGTCATTGAAAGTAGTTTATTCAGTCCTACTCTGTATCTGACCCTTGGATCTAAAACGAGAATAAACTGTGCTGTATCAGTGGGACTGAGTAATACAGGGGAGAATCGGGGCCCTCTTAATATAGGCATTCTTTTTTTATTTTAATGACATTCAGAGAAAGAAATGTCATGCTTGTCTAGCTATATGTAGAACATAAAAACCCTTTGAACATTTTAATTAAGAGCTTTCCCCTTTTTTTTTCTTCCCACATATATATGTAGCCGGATGATTCAGAACGTAGTACAATGTGTTACTAGATATGCTATTTAGACTTTATTCAAAAGACTTTAGACTTTATTCAAAAGTAGAATGTCATTAAACTTCCAATGAGGAAAAGTCAGAGGACCCTTGTAAATCTGAACTTTATGTTGGCTTTAAATGTGACTTGACCAGACTATTTTTATTTATGTTTAAAAAGACTTTTTCTTTGAAGAGCAGGATTGTTGAACTTGTTTTCAAATAAGCCTAGTTGGCATTTTCAATCTGCTTATATTGGCACTCAATTAAAGAATGTTAATTAACTATTATTGCTGGTATTTTACTCTTGTTTTGTGACTGTTTCTAGAGATTGGAGTTGAAAGCGGTGAGGTTTTAAGAGGCTATTCGTGGGTGTTTCAGGAAAGATTTGCAAAGTGAGACGCCTCCTGCATCATTAACGTTTCTTTGCTGGAGTTAGGAGTGCGCGCCTTCGTTTTTCCCTCGTAGGAGCTGGCGCAGGGCAGCTGAGCGGAGACCGTAGCTGCAGTGAGTGATAGAGCAGTTCCTGCCGCCAGGGCCACTGCGGGTTCCTGCTGTGTGCGGGTCGCTGAGTATCCGCTACAGGCTCCCACTTAATGAGCTTGGCCAGGGGAAGAAAAATTCCACACCGTTAATTTTTCAGTATTTCCAACGTGACAGTGGGCCCTTCTGTGCGATCTGCTTGCTTTTAATGAACCTCCCTCTGTCTTGGAATCTTCATCTCAAAATAATCGTGCTCAGGCAGGGAATTGAAGGATTGCTAGCCAAACAGATGGGAACATAAGTAGGAGAGTGGTTTTATTTTGAGGATTTTGGAAATATAGGAATAAATAGACCTGATTTGTGAAAGCCCAAGTAGTATGATGGCGTATGAAATGAGCAGGGAAAGATCTCTCCAAACTCCCTGCTTCAAAAGCAGTGAAACTTGGTCATTGCTTTGCATCAGCTGCCTTGTATTGGTGCAGGGTAAATGTGGGCGCAGAGGCAAATGCTTTTCCTGGTCACACCTTTCCATGCAGATAACCCAGGTAGCACAGCGCTTCATTCTGTGAGCCCTCCAGTGCCCGGCCCCGTGAGCCGTGAGGTGCTCCCAAGAGAACTTCAGGGATTTTACTTGGCTTCTTGCTACGCATCTGTCTTTTCTAGGGAGGCCTCCTAGGCCCAAAAGTGAAAAATTTGTAAAATATATTTGCTTTGTAGTGCCCAAAGTATTATTTGGAGGACTTGGGGGAGCGGGGAGGAAGGTTGGAATGAAGTATTTGAGGGGGGAAAATATGAATGTTTCTGATATATTTAGAAATACACTTGAAATATCCCATACATGAGAAAGCAACAAGGTAAGAGTAATGCTCTCTTCCGCAAGTAAATAAACATCATTATGCGTATTTGGTGTTGAACTGTGGCAAAATGGTATGTTTTGCCTGATTTGATCAGTACAAGTCTTTAGTTCACAACTCCTTGTTTTCTTCATGTCCAGCAGTCCTTAAATCACCCAGACAACTTTCTTTCTGACTTGGAAAGTCAGATATTTTGACTTCACTTCCCTGCCTCACATATACTCAGCAGGATATGTGAGATGTTTTTCCCCACAGTGTTTAGTGATACAATACTTAGTAAAGTACGTTGTTTGTTTAATTCTTATCATTTTTAATCGGTTGATTGTTTTTAGCTGATTTCTATGTAATTGTTAGAACAATAGCTGGCTCGAGTCAAGGTTACTATTGAAATACTCCCTCTATCAGAAAGTCTCTACGACATCAAGGTGCAGGAGTAACCTGTATCAGGACGTAAATAGGAGCTTTGCCAGTGGTTTAAGAGAGTGCAAGGTTAGGCTTTAACTGTGCAAATAAAGCAATAAGTTCCTGTATGCCCTTAGGAGTCATATAGCTGTGATTGTAGCCCTGGGTTTAAGTCTGTGATCCTAAGTGCATGCTCAGGAGCTCAGAGCAATGCCCAAAGTTCTCTTCTAGAGGACAGCAGGGAGCAGTGGTATATACTGTTGCATACCCAGGCAGTTGTAGCGGGACACCAGAGTTTGCCTAGCTGGAGGCGATGAAAAACGCCTTCTCAGCAATTGGTAAAAGGATGATGGATCTAATGACATCTGAACTGTGATTTTTGCAACCTCACAGCTTGATTTCCTTTGCTGGAGCCACTTAAGGGAAAGCCATAACAGAATTATCCTTGTGGGAAAAGTCATCCCCATCATTATCACTCGTGTAGGGTGGGTGGTTGGGTCCTGCTCAACTAGTACAGCTCGGCCATACCCTTCTCCAGAGAAGCCTGGGTTCCAGCTAGACTTGAGGAATGTTCTCTTGTTCTGTTGAAAGTGTTGTCTCAAGAGAAATAAATCTCATTATTTTCCTAACTTTTTTTTTTTAGTCTTCATCATTGAATATCTCCTAGAGCTTGTCCTGAACCAGCAGAGGTTTTGTTGCACAGTGACAGAGGGTGCAAGGCCTGGCCACACTAAGTTAAGTGTAGGCTGAAATGAGGGTGGACTTTGCTGAATGGGGAGTTTCCTTCCAGGACCCACCTACATGTTCCTGATGTTTTCCCTGCCTGGCAAGGGCGTTTCTTAAATAGTTGAGGTAGGCTGAGCTGGATCAGAAAGAGCCAACTGAAAACACTTTTTGTAAGCGTGGTTTTCGGAAAGGCTGGCTGCTTAACCTGGCCCAGCAAGTAACTGCACCAGTGTTGGCAAAAGTGATGGAAACCCCCAAGGAAGGAGACATCGCGCAACCCTACAGCAGCAGCCTCCAGTTGTGTCAGGTTAACGTGTTCCTTTCGAGGTTGAGATTTGATGAGATTGCTCAGGTTTCTAAGTCCTGGTTCTGGTTTTGGCCACATCCTGTAAAGGGCTGATGAACTCTGTCAGTTCAGAAATGTTAGAATACTGTTATACCTGTTGTACCGGCAGGTTTTCACTGGTTCAGGCATAGTTTGTCCTTTTGCAGTCACTCTGAAGCTAGCGTAAACTAGCTCCATTTTTGCCATATTTGTTTGTATGTCAGGACAACTATTTTTTTTTACATGCAAAACAGCAAATGTGCAAAATACATTGGAGATTTAGCATCTTTCAGTTATCTATCTTTTTTTAGCATAAAAAGAGACTTCACAAGAAGAGACAAAACCCCAACTTTGAATCTCACACTCTGTAATGAGGTAAATTAAAATGCAACTTCTAAATTATAGTGGTTGGTTGGTAAGCTTTAGAAAGCGTTCTACATTTTACTGTGTTTAAACACACCTTTCTTTGCTCTGAACTTTGCACCAGAAAGATCACGTTAGCTTCATGGTGCACAGGGTAGTACATTAAAGCAGTATCATAAATGAGAACTACAATCAAAATAAGTCATATGATTTTTTTACAGAAAGTAGAACCTAGCTATGTTTTCATCTCAGTGATATTTTCTTTTGCAGGAGTAAGGCAGTTAAGGCATCAAATATATAACATATTAGGTCATATATAGGTCATTAAAAGTACTAGTACTAATTACAATGTTCAAGCATCACTCCTGTGACCCAAATTCTTTCTACCTTCTCCCTTCAGAGAAGGATATTCAAACTATGGTACTTGTTGCTCTTTGAAGTGAAAGCTAATAAAAATACTGTGTTTGTTTGAATGTGTTACTATGGATGGTATGTACAAGAACAAATTAAAACTTTTTTTTTTCTCCTAGTAAATTAGGACAGTGCTTCAAAGTTTGTGAAAATCCCACTAAACACAGACCTCAATATACCTGTTATAATTTGTTTTAAGAAAATTTATGTTAAATAAATATATAGTTTATTTGCACCCGATCTTTGAATACAGATTAGGTGAAAAAAACAGTTTTTATTGTATGCTTTTGGAGCCATTGCAAAGTGAAGTGGTGCACTTAACACAGTGTAAACAAATGCCTTCAGTCAGTGCCTTCACAGGGCCATGCCCATGGAGAGGCCAAGGATTAATTCAGAATATGCAAGTTTATATGCTCTTATTTTCCAACCACTCTGGTGGTGAGCTCTGTGTGTACGTAAAATTTTGTAGGAACCCTGGAGTCAGTCTCTTAATGAGATGTTCAGTAACGGAGAGTTCCCTCTCCTACAAATGAAAGCTAGAACCAAGCCGAGCCTCTCTGATAAGTATGTCTATATAGTTCAACTGTGTTAATGTGCTCTTGAATCTAGCCTCTCCTAGAGGAGAAAGCCTCCTCTTTAACCACCTTTGTGTTTTGTTTTGTTTGCATACAGCTCTACTTGTAATTCAGTCTACTGACTTGGAACATGGAGCAGTGATTTTTGATGATTTTTTATATAAAAACCTGTTGTTAGGCTACTATATATATCTGCCTACGATTCTGATTTCCTTTAATTGTGACTAGAAGTTCATCTCTGTTTTGATGGATTTCTTTCCTTCCATTCTATACTACTTGTATTGTGTTGGTGTATATGCTTATATATGGATAGGTGCTCTGGAATTCCATGGGGATTTGATTTCTGTTCTCTGTGGCATGAAGATTTCATCCCACCTGAGCATATGAGTCATTTTATATATATGCCTATATATTAACCTCTGACTTAAGTTTTAATTAATTTTCTTTTCATTTTGTTTTATTCAGCTTGCAGATGAGGATTGGGGAATATAGGCTTTTTGGTAAACGTACAACATCATTTATTTATGAATAGCTCCAGTTTAATGTATGATATAATGGGGACTCATGCTCAGGACAGTGTAGAACTGCTTAAAAGCGATAAAAATTGAAACTCTTTTTTGGTGAAGTCCATCAGATATCCCACAATATTATGGTCTTTGCAAAAAAAAAAAAAAAAAAAAGCTTCAGAATGTTCATAAAGTTGGAAATCTGGAAATGAAAAGTAACTAGAAAATTTCTCATTTTTACACACCATTGTTCCTGTAATTGTAAAGTATACTCAACTGGTACTTCCATCTAAAACTTCCTAGGTGATTAGCATCTCATTTCTCATTAAACTAACTTATTTTATTATATCATCACATTATTGATATGAGAATTTAATCTGTATTTAAGGCTGAAATGATCTTACATTTTAGGGCTCCAGAATAACTAAACATGTTTTGTTCTTATTTTTATACCAGGTTTTATTTCTTTAGATGCATCCCTCGTTTTTGAACCAAAAGATATATTTATGCCAATACAATATGTCGTTACTGAATTATTTTCTGTTTGGTTTTAAAACCTTTTTCTTACTTACCTATAGCCTAAATTAATAAGAGACTTCTCAGGACTGATGAAATACCCAAGTAACAACATTAGCATGAAAGTAGATATTTTGACGTAGGGTGGAAAAACACAGAATACTCAAGGAAGAAAAAATAAAATAACCCAGCATCATAAAATGGTTTTGAAAGTCTGAGCATCACTTTTGCAGTTTATAATTACCAGTTGGTGAACTGTAGCACTTTTAAGTCTTAATTTTAACTGACTGTGTGTGTTCTGTGGCTTGTCCTGAGCCAGCCAGCGATGGTACTTTGTCCCATTTCAGGCTGCCACTGTTACCACAAGCAACTGCTGTACTTTAAACAGGGAAATGACTTGCAATAATGCATATATTGTGTAAAATATTTTTACTATACATAGCAGTAGCTCTATGTAATTGCTAGCGCACGTGCTCTGTTGGCAGCACAGGCTTTTTCCAAGCTTCCCATTCAGCAGTCAGCTGAACTATATTCTTGTTGCAGACAGTGCCTTGGAAATACAGGAGTGTTTTTTTTTTTTTTTTTTTTTTTTTTNTTTTTTTTTTTTTTTTTCAATGTACGTGATTGTTTTGCTGCCTGTGAATGATGGTGGTTTCTTCCTCTTCTCAGGACGCGGGTGCTCACTTAATATAGAGAATAAAGAGGGAGAAAGCCTCCAGTGCAACAAAAGATCCTTTCAGTGGAGGGATAGCTGAACTCTGCAGAAAGCTTAAAAGACTGACATCAGAATTCATCCAGCATTTTCTTTTTTTGTATAACTAAGTCAAAGACAATATAGAATCCTGCCCCTTTATGGCTTTTTCAGTATAGAAAAGGACACCCCCCCGCCCACGTTGCTACTATGACAAAGTAAAATTCAAAATGAAATGGAGGCGAGTTTATACAGAAGACAATCTGGCATGCTTTGGTTAATTTTAAAATGTAATCAAAATAATGAAGCAAATAATCAGGGTTTCTGTTTCTTTGCTTTTGAGCAGCACCTAATAAATTCCCACAGCCTCTTGTGGGGTGAGCTTAGGAAAGGCGCAGAATGATGCTGAGGTAGTTAGCTAGGATAGCTACTAAGGGTGACATTTTCATCTATCCTTATTACAGCACACAGCGGGCCATGTCCTCAAGTGGAAGGAAGAGGGAAGTTCACCTCCTGTTGGTCTCTTTGGGACCCAGAGGAACTACTAGACATACCGTGCCGAAGCGGCGGTTGTTCTGTGACCATCGGAGTACAGAACCAGGTGTTTGCATCTGCACGTGGGTTTGTAGCCCATGACAGGGAGACCGGTGCCTCAGAGGCATGTTCACTGCTCAGGTCACTGTCTGACCACACCAAGCCCCTGTCCAGGACTTTGCTGGCACCCGCACAGCAGGTCCTCAGTGCCCCCAGGAAGCACCTTGCAGCCTTTATGGTGCACCAGGTGAGCGTCATGAGGCTCGTGTCCCACAGCCTTGCTTGCTGCTCTCCCCTTGCAGCTACCTGATGGGGCTTACTGTAGGAGACTAGAGGCTGTGAGTAAATCCACAGGGCTGTGTTGTCATCCAAGTCGAGAACAGGACATTCATTTATTGATAACAGAGGCTGTCTTTGTGACTGGTCGTCATTACCTTTGGAGATGAAGAACACACGTTTCTCAGGCCTTCATCCTGATCCCAAAGTACACTGCTCAATGATAACTGTCCACAGGGGTAGTCTGTCAAGCTGTAGCCTGACAGTTTTACCTCAGGACGTCCACAGCCTTCCTGAAGTCTCCAGTGTCCGTGAGCCCATGTGCCAGGCAGTCTGCTTCCAGCCGGTTGCCATCTGAGATGCACAGGAATGTACTGCTTCAGTGAGGACTCATGGCACGCTCAGCTGTGCCAGGATACTGCTAGGACATCCATGTAGTGCTCTAAGGAAGACTCCTGTGACCCCTTCACTAGAAGAGGCTACTGTTCATTTTACATTGTAAGGGCTCCTTCATGCCTCTTGGTTCTGCTTTTCCAGAAGCACCTGCTCTACAAGGTTGCCACCCCATTGCTGCTGCTGGGCATTTGGGACTTGGCCAGCTCATCATCTGTCTGGATGAGCTCTCCACAATGTTTTGGGAAACATTAAAGCAAGGAGATGTTGCCAAGGTGTCAACATGTTCTTTCTGCTAGATGTACTACACTGCCTGCTCTAGCTTGTCTGGCTTGATAGCTTGGAAGAAAGCCGGGGTGGCTGGCAAATTCAGCTGTGTCAGGCTCACACCTGATAACCACTGGACAGATGTGACTCAACTATATATTTTGGTTCCCTTCAATGGTGTCATATAGATGCTTTCCTAAGGACTTCTGGGATTAAATGGCATTAAGGAAAACTAACAACGAGGCCTAGCCTGACTCCCATGTCCCATTTGGGGAAGTCTTCTGTAATGTCAAGGTGAATGAATAATACAAGGGAAAAAGTACTGGAGCAGGCTGTGTGTTTGTGTGTGTGAGGTGGCTTAGTCTGTGTTTGAAGAAACCTGTGTGTGAGAGCAGGGGGATCCAGGGGTCTGGCACGTGGTTGATTAGGAATGCAGAATTGGGTGACTCCAAGAAGGATGTTCAGATGATGGTATCCTGCAATCACTGGAAAGTGTGTGGTGGTTTTGAGGTAATACCCCTGGGTGCCCTCTGAGGTTTTGCTGCAGTGAAGGCAGTTTTTTGCTGAGCAGGACCTGAGCTGAAGCTTGAGAGCCAGTGTTCCCCCAGAGTCCTGCCCAGGTTGGCAATGGATGGACGGTGCCGTGGGGCCGTGCACCCCTGGGGCTGGGGCTGGGCTTGGTGGGCGCGATCCGGCTTCTGCTCTGGTTTGCCCCACGTCAGGTTCCCGTCGTTGCCTAGGTTTGTAAGAGCTCTCTGTACCTGAATCAAGCCCATTCAGTCTCTCTTTCTTTCCTCCTTTCCCTTTCCCCCAGATTTCAGGCTTAGGCCACTGTCAAAGCATGATGCTTTCACATTAGTTATAATGGAGTTTTCATATGGGACTTAATATTGCATGCAGCATTTTTTTTTTCTGTGTACATATGATACTGTATAAAGACATATGGTATTTATTTGTAGAAGATGTGTTTCATAATGTGAAGTGCAGATGTCCAGCTTTGGGAGCTTGGTCCTGTAACTAAAAACCACAGATAGCAATACTTAAGTGCACATGGTATTGCTCTTGTTCTTCTGTGTAGAGTCTATGAACATACTACCAGAGAAAATGTAAATTTGTATTTATAGGAGCATCTGCATATGGATTCTACCTTACTTCAGGTTTTATGCAAAGTATTGTATTTAATTTTCATTGATTATTACTGGGGATTTGTAATTGCAGATGCATAGTGTTATAAGTGAATATTTGCTATTTGGATAGGAACATGTCTAAGTCAAAGTCATTAATTTAACTCTCAGATATATGGGGAAGATTTAAATAAAAATGGCATGGTGTCTTTTTTTTTGCTTGCATTAGGCCTTTGGTGATTGACCCTCCTGTGAAGTTTTTTGTTTGGGCATACAGCATTAACAGTTACGACTAATGCTAATGATGCAATCATTTTGAAAAGACTGATTGATAGTTACTCAATGTTGCTTTATATAGCTGATTGGCATCTTCCAAAAATAGGACTGATAACATTCTCCATGATTATTGTTCTAAAACCGTATCAGCTGAAAAAATGCAGGTGCCACCTGTAACTTGATTTAGAAACTAATATCTGTCATATTTACAAGATTCTAGTAAAGAAAGGGGTTTTCTTCCTTTTTTTTTTTTTTCTCTTCATACTAGCAGCATATTTGTTGACTGTAGAACAGTTGGCCTTTGCCTTTGTGGGCATCAACCTTCCCTTTAAACAAGCAGGTTTGAACATTTCCTCCTGCCTGCCTGAAAGAAGTAGCCACGTTCTCCCGAGCCTGGGCTCGCCTCTCATGATCCCACTGCCCCTGTGCTCGCACCAAAGACCCTGCTCCCTCCAGAAGGAATCAGAGCTAAGAGTAAAGAAAGAAAGGGCTGTGAGTGGAAATAAGGATTACACATGTGAAATACTAGATTAACTAAACACAGTAACCATGTTTTTTTTTTTTCTTTTTTTTAGGATTTTTCATTCTGAGCAGTTATATTAAGTAATTAGTTAGTATATTTTTTAATTTTCACTGTTTGCTTCTTGTCTGTTTTTTCCCTGTTGTTTGTTTTGGATTATATTACCTCTAATTCCTGAACGGATTCCTTCCTCTGGATAACCTTCCTTCCCCTCCACGTTGTCCTTCTAGAGCCTGACATCAGAAAACATGCAGTTTCTTCCTCAATTTCTTCTTTACCTACATATCAGTGTATTAAACATTTTGATTGTGAGCAGAGGGCATTTTTGTTTGTTTGTTTTTATTCTCACTATTTTCCCCCTTAACCTGTGGTATTTTGAAACAAATGAGAAGTTGGAGCTCTGAAATTACAGACTGCAATCTGTATTGAACCACCTCGCTGGCGTGGCTGCTGCTGGCCACATCTGTACAGCGATTTGTGAGTGAAGTGACATATCATATTTATATGTGCAAGAACCAATAAAGCTTTGCAGAGAGCTTGGTTGACAAATCTACACACTTTTATGTCTTTTCTGCCCACATTTGGGAAACCAGAGATGGGAACCAAGTCAGAGGGGGCAGGACTGTCTCTGCTCCTTAAGGGTTTCCTGCTTTCTGATTTGTTTACTGACCTCTTAAAAACAAGCACTACTGTGATGGGGAGGGAAGATATCAACGTAATTTTGTTTTATTTTATGGGATTCCCGCTGGGCTGGTGAACCTCTGGCAGGCTTAGCTAGCACATGGTGTGTAGCAGAGAGGGCCACGAGCCGCGTAGCCGTTGCGTCCCAGGCACGGATACTTCCCCGTGCATTTGCCGTGAGGAGAGGATTCCGCAGGAAAAGAGAAGTGGCAGCGGCTGAGCCTTAGGGAAGCCCCACTTGCCTGTGCCCTGGGGCGGCCCTCTCTGGGCTTCCCCTTTCCCTCGGGGGTGTTTGGGGGCTTTCTCTGGCATCTTGTCTCGGTTTCTGTGCAGAGGAAGGTGCTTCGTTCGGTGTTCCGCAGTGGAGGGCTGCCTGCACAGGGCTCCCGCCGGGCTCCGAGCTGGCTCCTCCTGCCTCCCAGTGTGGTCGTCTTCCCGGCTCCTTGGTGAGGGTTTGCTTGGGAATGAAAACGAGTTTCCCTACCAAACGTCTCAGGACCGTGCCATGGATTTCCTTGCATGCTGTTTGGGAAGGCTCAGACACATTCATTTATGATTTATTCTGCGTATCAGGCTAGTATCGTTATGAATTGGCCGTGTGTGTGTGCAGTTTTCCTTCAGGCATAAACAGGCTTTGCTGTATTGTGCTGCAGGCCCTATATTTTTAACTAGTAGAGTTATAGGTCTAGCTAACAGGTTCTTTAACACGGTAAGAGCTAATGCTTTTATGGAGCTAATTGCTTTTAGGGGCACAAAAGTGACTTCAGTATCATTTTTTGCCTGTAACTGTGCTTTACCAGATGGTCCTGGTGTTTGTCAGGATAGCTGAAATCCAGCTTTGCTGACAGGCATTTTTTTTTTTCACTGTGAAAAGAAAAATAAATTATTTAAATCTTTCCTCTGTGTGCTTCTCAATAATGGAATTACAAGTACTGTATCTATTTCACTTTCCAGTTTATTCTCTTTGATATTTGTAGAGTCTGAAGTAATCTTACACAGGTTTTATTCTCTTCTTTGTGTGAAGATTAGTTCCAGTGGTTTTCTTGCAAGATTATAAGCTTTCTTTTTTAAAAAAAAATGGAGTGTACTTTTAAACTACATATGATATGTCTGAATATTTTCCCAAGAGTTACTATAGAGAACATATTTTGCATGTATTTTTGTAATTATATTAGTTGTAGAGATTGAAAAGAATCAAAATTGCAGAGGAAAGCATCTGTGTCCAGATGAGGACAGTAGCTGGAAGGAATGAGAAAGGTACAAAAATGGACTAAGAGACAGAGTGAAAAATACAACAGAAGAGATTCAAGGGACTCCATGATTTCACTTGTTTTCCTATAGCTGCACAGTATATTTTGTTTAAAAGCAGAGCTTCAAACATGGTTAGTGTTTTCTGTAAGGGAAATACGCTGTCTATTGAGTTTGAGGACAAACTTCTGTTTTCATTCAGTGGAACTCCGGGTTCTGTAATGACTTCCAGATCTTCTGAAAAGGGGCAGAAATTTTAAGGTACTTAAAAAAAATGTTGCCAGTTGTGTGTCTGTACGTGTGCAGGTCATCCGTTAGGTTCCTTCTTCCCCATGTTTTCCCTGGGTAATCCCTGGGGCATTTGGCCTAGGAATAATGATTTCTCTTCTTAAAGAGCATGCTCTTGAACTAGAAATTTCTACATATTGGTAAAAAATAGGTATATCTTTGAGAGTGTTCAGTCAATCAGTATGAGAATTAAAATGTAGTAGACTGGCGGAACCTGACACGCCAAACTCTATTTCAGTTGGTGCATACAGAAGTAAACACAACATTGTTTGCTTCTCATACTTACTTTCAATTTAGCAAAATGTGACAATTTTATCACAAGTCTAATCATATGTGATGTACTATTTAAACCTGCAAATTTCAGTACCGTGAGATTCAGCTTCAATAACAGAAATAAGCAGACTTCTCTCTCTTACGGTTGCAGAGTAAAGCTAAAAGCATGAAATGAGAATATTGGTTGGGAAAAAAATCCCTTCTCCCCCTCCCCACCCAAACAAGAAAACCCAATTAATTATTCTGTGGGGATGGTTTTTATGACTGCAGTTTTGAATCCTGCATTTCCATTTGTGCAGGTTCACTTTTCTTCTGAAGGAATTAGGAATGACATATCAAATAATTTTTTTTGCAAATGCTCACAAAATTAATATACAGATATATGTGTGTATATATATGTGTAATAGTTGTGGCACCTTCTCTGCTAATGAAGAGGATGCAGTTTTTTCACATAAAAACACACTGGAGCCAATGATCTTGAAACAGACTGCAACACCATTTTAGATGGATTGGTTTGTGTATTGGTTTACTGTAATTATAAACGGGAAAAGTATGTAGAGTCTGACTGTCTGTACAGGAACAGTTAGTCCTGTTAACAGAGAAGTTATGAAATTGTTTAATCTTCTTAGCTCATGAAAACATTCACAGCAGTTCTTAGATTTTGTCATTGTATCTGGAATCTCCTGTTTTCAGTGCAGTGAATTAAAATATTAAGTGTAACATTCTATGTCATTGCCACGACTTTACACCCTCTTTGCAACCAGGCAAGACTTTCTTTCTGAAAGGGGAGCAGAACTTTGCCTGAATTCCTTACTGCTTTGCTTCTCTCTCTAAAGATGATTTGGGCAAGACTGAGCTTGCAATCAATATTCCAAATGTCCCATAAAGTCATAGTGTAACTAGGAAAACTCTAAAGTTGTGAAAAAAAATGTACTACCAGAAATTTACATTTTGTTCTAGATTTTGTTACTCTTATCTTTGCATGTCCTGTATGACTTTTCTGAAAAGACTGAATCACAGAAGAGCTTGCAGTCGCTCATGAAAAGAATAAATGGAAGGATGCAGTTGTTGCAGCAGATGATATTTTAAAAGTTGAATGAAATGCAGAAAGAGAAGCTCTATCTAAACCTTCCTTAATGTCTTTGGACAGTTATGAAGATCTTTAAAAGGGTGAGAATTACTGGACTGTTCTAGATACCAAATGTCTTGACTTGGGTCTAGTTAGCAAATACTAGAGGAATCCCTGCTGCTCTTGAAAGCTGGTGATAGCAGCTTTTCTTTGCTGCAATGTTTTAACTGTCAGTGAGATTAAAAAAAATCTTTTTGATATGATAAGTCATACAAAAAGTCCAAGATATTTCACATTTCTCTTTTTTTTCTTTAGGCTGCAGTTTGATAGGGTCACTACTATATCACTTCATGCCCAATAAAGCAAAATAAAGTTACTTTAGACTAGCCTGCTTTGATGGGCACATGAGTTAGTTTGATCTTTTGTGAACGGAAGACTTTCAAAGGTGCTCAGTGCTGCACTACAAAATATTGAGTCCTGTGCAAAGAAATAGGTGGCAGATAAAAAAGAAAGTCTTAAAGATAAGATGGTGTAGCACAGTGTTTCCCACCTCAAGCTGGATCTTTTCCGCGCTTTCTCCCATGACCTTGGTGCCTGTGAGCACTGCATAGGAGTCCCACCAAGGGAAGTGGCTTGCTGGACATGGCTTCCCAGGCAGAAGTGTGCAGCTCGGTCCAGGCCCTACCCATCGGATTAGCCCTTTCTCAGTTAGGTCAGTCGAGAAGTTGTTGCGCCTCGGGGTGTTATTTGGCTTTTTAGGTGGTGGCGAGAGATGGGGAAGGGAAGCTTGGGGCTTCAGAGCCTTATCTGGCCCCACACATCTGTGGCAAAGCTCAGGATGAGAAGTGGAGCAGGAGACCGCATTGTTTCCCTCTCCTTATCTCTCCTTCTTGTTTATCTAGATTTGAAAGAACGTGGGAAGTTCTGTATTTATATTGAAGAGTGCGGCATCCCATGGACGTGACTGCTCAGTAAACAGACTTCAAAATGACTGTAGTCCCCAAAGGCATTTTTTTGGATTGTCTAAAACTTGTTAGCCTTTGTACACACTTAAAATTACTTCTGTAAATCACTTTTACTTTGCAACTGCTATGTCAACAAGATAGCTGTTTTGAGAATACAGCTCTATTTATAGCCGCACAACTTGATTTTTTTCACAAATACACAACGGTGCTTGCTTATAGCTGCCTTGCAATTCAGTATGGGTCAAATCCTGATCTTTAAAGCTATGTGGTCCAGTGATGAGGGTCTCCAGAGACCTGAGAAGTATTCTTGCTGCTATCATGGATGTGCTCCGTGAACTTGAACGGCCCGCCTCACCTCTCTGAGCCAGCCAACTGCCCTCTTTTTTTCCTTTTCCCAGCATTGTCTATCTTGTTTACCGGTTATTAACTCTTAGTTGTGTTTGTATCGTGCTCAGTGAGCCCCAGGATCAGCTGAGGTGTGGCTGCAAAGGTGAGAAAAATAGCCTTTAAGTAAGTTTTTAACCAGCTTTGGAATAATCACTGCCCCGGCGTGAGTGTTTTGGAAGTTGCTGTGTAATATAGCTGAAGTCAGATACAATTTCTATCATTTAAATCTGAAAGGACAGCATTATTTTACTGGAGTACCGGAGCATGTACCTGAAGGAGCTGTGGTGCTTTAGATGTTGCCCATACATGAACCCTGATTAGCTGTAGAGTCAGGATCACTTACAAAACCTTTTAAGGCCAAGAGCACGGGGACTGTATTTTCAGTACACAGCCAATGTGTGTGTAACCACCCAGTGTGACAAATAATTCTATCACTTGATTTGCATTGGGATTTTGCATTGTTCTCAATGATAAAGGTTGGCTAATGTAAATAATTTATAAAACTAGTGCAGTAGAACATTGAATTGGCCTTCATCTTGGAGCCTGTTTAAAGACAGTGTTCAAGACTCCCATAGCCTTTGTCAGGCAGCTTTCAGAAGACCCTTGTTTATACAGTCCCAAAGAGCTGAATCCTAATCAAACCCAGAAATGAATCAGGCGGCCTCTTTCCTCATTCCGGTTGTAACACCTTATAAAGTTGTGCTAGTTTTTTACCCAGGCCAGAATCAACAGATGTTTCAAACCAGGCTTAATGTGGCAAAAAACAGCTGGAAAAAGGGACTCTGTACAGAAATTCTTGATTTGTGTGCTGGAAAGTGTTTCTTACTCCTATCCCATTCTTCTCTTTCAGTTATGTTTCTTTTTTTCCATAAAATAGATAGATAATGGACTGTAGGGTCTGATGTCATCCTTGCTCTTTGTTCATGCTGTATTTAACAGCTGGACTTTGTCTTTTACTGGAAGTGGTGAGTTTTCCTGGAGGGAGTAACACTGTTAGACTGACTGCACTTCACTTTCAACCGTGCTCGTCTGTTGTTTTTGGTTCAACAGTGTATTCGTAGTCCGTAGTTTTTATTGCAGTGAACTCGTTTGCATTCAGTATTTCTACCTTTCAGTAGTTTGCATGTCTGCTATATATGGTGTGTAAGGATAGTGTACATTTATTGTGTTTATATAGGGGTTGTAGAAGAAATGATGACATTCAGATCCAAGATTAGTGGCTAGTACTCTAGAAATGAAAAAGCTACTTGGTCACTTGCTGTTTTAAAAGGCTCCACGATCCTTATTTCTTAAGGAAGAAAGATGGAAGTTGGAAGTGAGGGCAAAATTAGCTTTCTTTGGCTTTGCAGATAAATTCATTCCAGTTGAAAGTACACCTTCCTAACTGGTTAATCTCAGATAATAAGTTTCTTGCTGTCTTGCTGCTGTGGTTTACATGTAACGTATCACTTATAAACTCCTAAAAAGGCAGAGGAACAGGCAAGAAGATTTAGATTTTATAGGAAAGAAAACAAGGAATAAAGGCAACTAACTGCACTGAATGATGAAAATCAGGCTGACAGAACTTGAAGAAAAAAGTGGCCTCTTTTTTACTGCTGTGTAAAACAGCGATAAATGTTATGGGTCAGGTTTTCTTACAGGCTGAGAAAGGCAAACTGTTGGGTTGCAAAAGGAAAAGCCTAATAAAAGAAAAGCAAAATATTTATCTTCTCCCTTAAGTACTTGGCACAACATGGAGCTCACCAGTGCCTACTGAAATAATCCAAATCCATTTTCTTTTCTTGTAAATTGTGCCCTCATAATTTTGCAAAGTATATAATGTGTGGTGTTCATTACAAGAACTCTTTTTAATGGCTCCCTTCTGGAAGATCTGGAGTGCTTCGTCTCGCATCCTCGATGTTTCTAATAAATAAGTGCATCTCCACTGGGTGGGCCAGGAAGATTAACTCTGGTAAGAAACTGCAATAAAGGGATGTTTAACTGTATTGAAAACTTGGTTTTATACCTGGGGGCTCAGTTTTGAACTGAGGTAAATAGGCAAAAATCCCATAGACTGCAAAGGGCACATGCCTGAATATCAGAGGTCAGAACTGACTGTATAATTTGGAGATAAAAGTATTGCACTGCTCCCGGTAAAGCTATTTAAAGAATAAACTGCATACTAATGATTGGAAATAGATGTTAATAAGATTTTAATGGAGAGAGTTTGAGAATATTGTTAGCTGAGACTTGAGTGCAAATAAGGGTTCTCTGTGGGGGGGAAAAACTGCAAGATAATAAACTTTCCTATGTATTTTTATTTTGTGGCATACAATTGGTGCTCACTAAACATATTTTTGGGAAATTATTGAATTTAGTAGGGGATGACTTCAGAAAATCCATGTTCTTGGTCTTGTCGACAGAGAACGAAAAATGAAAATCTTAATTGTCAGCCTTTCCCCTGCTGCCTTTTCTTTTTATTCTTTTACTTTTCTCCTCTATACCAACGTGATGATATAAAGGTTATCCTCATTATCCTCCAAGTGTCTTTCTCATTTTGCTTCTCCCTGTGCACGGGGGTTCATAGGGGAGAGGGAGCTGAGGATGCCCAGGACAGCTCGTGAGCAGCTCATCAACATCCCCCTCGAGTGGGGCACCTCAAGGAAGAAGTTGGAAATAAATGAAGTGAAAACAAGGTCAGGGCTGGCTGGCTGTGCAGACCTGGCTGGTTCTATCAACTGAGGTTTTCACAGCCATCCTTTCTCTGTGAGGTCTATTTGTGTCCTAGCCCACAGAAATGATCGTTGTGGATGCGGACAAATGCAGAACAGGAAGATGGCTTTGAAAAAGTTGGCAGTCTAGCAAAAGACCAGGGAGAGCAGCCAGACAAAGCCAGACAATTACAAAGAAACAGATAAGTTAGAGCAGCATGATCATTTGTGGCCTCAGCTCTTGCCAAGCCAGGCTGCTGTTGACTCTAGGGCCGATGGCTTTTAACAGATCTAAAAGCAAAATGGAACCTGAAGGAGAGGTTTCTGGGAGGGCTGTGATGTTTTGGGGCAACTGCCGGGTGATTTTCAGGATGGCTTGTGTGCAGCTCGCTGCGGTCCTTCCCGGTGAGAAGTGGCGTCATTGCTTGCCCCAAGGAGGGGACTGCTGTGCTAGGTACTGAGGTATGGAAGGGTTAGGCTGTGCAGAGGGGTCACTACGACAGAAGGAGCTTGTGTTCTGTTTGGCTGGAGCAGGGCCATGGGTTGCAGGAATGAGCAGGAATAAGGACCGTGTAGGCAGCTCTCCAAGCAGCTGGGAGTGGCCTGTCATTGCAGAGTACAGTCTTCAAGAATTTATGGAATATTTTCAATACACAGCCCCTGAACACGGGCTTTCTGGCTAGTATCAAGTATATGTTTCTACACACAGACTTCTCTGAGATGCAGTTTACTATGGGGAACATAGGGAGTGTTCATTTTTGGAAAAGCAGGATGACACTTTGCGGAAGCGCGGTGCAGCACAGCTGCCTGCTGCAAACTGCTGCCTGCGAAGTGGCCAGAGCCGCCCGCAGCCGTGCCCCTCGCTGGCCCGGCGCGCCGCGCTGCCCTTTGCAGCCCGCGCACGGTGGTTAAATTTCAGCTGCGGCGGGTGAGCGGGAGCAGGTTGTTCCAAAGGTGAAAGGCCCCGCCGGAGGAGCGAGCGGCTGCACGTGCCCAAGCGAAGGGCTGATAAGCTGAAACCCGACTCGGTTGCTAGCGCCGCGGTTCGCGTGGATGGAGTCTGCTCCTCAGGAGGGCCCAGGCTGCTCGAAGCACCTTGGGCCGCACAAGGAAGGGAGCCTGAGCGATGGCTGGCAAGTCCGTCCCGCTTCCCGGGGCGAACACCGCTGGGCTGAAAAGCTGCGTCCCGCGGCACCCACCTCGCCCTCAGAGGAGGTTTCTCATGCTTCTTTTGGCAGTGATTAGTGGTGGGTTGGCAAGGAGGTCACCAACAGAAGCTGTCTGCAAGGAAAGGCTGAAGAGCCTAGGTAGCTGCCAGGAGAAATTGTATTTATTGGGTTGCAGGTGCTACCAGTAAGAGGACGTTATCACCATTGGTGCTCAAGCTATACACTCTTTGCTATTTTTAACCTGGGCTTTCAAATACAGGGAGGTTTCGAAGGGTATTGGGGTGCGCATTACCTTGGGAGCTCGTCGTCATTTATTAACTTGTACCTGGAGCAGAGAGGCGGGGTGGGTGGGAACTAATAGACCTTCCATAACGCTCTTTACCTTTAAAGGCAAAGTCCATATAGTTAGCGCTTCTTATCGGAGACTCGAGCACGTATGGTGCGAAAGGATTTGCGACTCGGACACACAAGGGACTTATCTTCAGGGAGAAAGGTACGGCTCGCCGGCCCCAGGGTGACCAGCGCGCGCCCGCTGCCCCCAGATAAAGTGTGAGCGCTGGGTGCTTTTGTGTTAACTCCGCACCAGCCCGTGGAGTCAGCCAAACCGGCAGGCAGGGCTGGACCTACCGGTTTACACTGCGATAAACCCACAGTGCTCGGGCTTTGCTGTGTGTTTTTTTTCTCTCAGGATAAGTGGTATTTATTAGCTGTAACCCCAGACCATGCCTCCTTTTTATTTTTTTAGCTATGGAGACAAATTCAGGCATGAAATACATGTGAAGCTGTTGCTGAAATGTTAAGAATTTATGTTTTATTTTTTATTTTTTGGTCTTTTTTAATACAAAGAATAATTTGGGGCATACTGGAGTGATAGTAGAATAGGTTAGTTTAGAAAAGACCTTTGGAGGTCATCTTGTCCAAGCTGCCTCCTGGTCAAAGTAGGGCCAACTTCTGAGTTAGATTAGGTTGTTATTGCTGTAATTCATCTCCTCCTTCTGAAACTTTGAATCAGCTTGTGGCGTTTGATTTGGCATACTGGACTGTACAGATGACCTGTAACTTAAGGGATATCATAGCAAACTCTGCACTTTTAAAGATGAAATCTTTGCTGGGTCGGTGGTAATTTTGCCATTGGTTTCATGAAGTCAAGACTAGCCCAGAGGTGTTAGCTTGTTAGCTTCATCTAGAAAAGCAAAACCATGCTTAAGGCTTTTGATAGGGATCTTTCATTTTAGCCAAATAAATTTCCTAGGGTGCACTAAAAACTAGTAGCATCAAACTATAATAATTGTAAACTTTCCATCAAAGAAGAAGCAAGATAGAAACAAATAACTTTTACACTCAACTGTTTACTTTACAAACTATACTTCTAGTAATTGTACTGTCCTTTGCCAGCTGTGATTAAGGTAACGGATATCAGACATAACTTTGCGAATAAAAGAAGCTAGAAAAGTAAAGCAGAAGGAATGAGTAGCTCAAGCTATGAGAACTTACTCCAAGGGGAAAATGACTTTTCAAAATCTTGTTGTGAACAGTGTTGCTGGGAAGATACCTACCCTGAAGTTGGTGGAAATTATTATTTTGCGTTCATACAAAGATCTAAAAGAAAACCAAGACTTGATTTTTGTTTTATGTGTATAGCCGCAGGTCTGGCCAGTATACAATGAACCATGAAAACTCCAAGAAGGCCCCTGATGGAGCACCGTTCGACCGCTCAGGTTCCCAAGACTCCTTGGATGAATTGTCTATGGATGACTACTGGAAAGAACTTGAAAATATTCATGAAACCAGGGGAAATAATCATGAGGAACAGGAAGCACTTGTGGTGAAAGAGCCAGATGGTAATGAAATCCGCTGTTGTGAATGATCACTTGTGCACTGCTTCAGGGATTTAGTTTAAGTCTTATTTCAAGAGATGGCACCCAGCAAAAATACTTTTGACTATTGAAAATCCAGTTGTCTCTGACACACATCACTAGAAACAGACAGTGCTCTGAAAGAGAATCGTGTTGGAGGAAAACAAAAGAGTAGTTTTCCTTCAAATAATATTTGTAGAAAATCAGAAAGATTTGTGCTCTTACAAATTATAGGAGCATAAGCTTTATTTGCAGTTTGCTGTTAACTTACCCTCTAATTCCTTTGTGAAAGTAATTTGTTATTGCAGCTATTGTGGATAGCAACCTCATGATTTGGAAGACAAGTCAATGATTAACTGTGTTTAAGTTTAGTAAGTAACTTCTGGACTTACAACCATAACTGTTGTGGTTGTTTTGTTGTACTATTTCTGTTTCTCTGAAGCATCAAGCATGGGTCATTGCTAGAGGAAGTGGGAAATTTCTTTATTTTTAATACCTATCAGACCGATAGGAGGAATGCTCTTAATTTGATTGTTCAATGAGAAGTTCATTTTTAACAGTACGATACCTTCCCCTCTCATAATCTTACGAGAGGCCCAGGGCCTTGAAATGAGTTGGAGCCTTGAAGTTAAAAGCAGTGAGTGTTGTGCTTTAGGGTAGCCTCTGTGTGACGGAGGTCCATTAACTTTCACAGGTGTTTGTGCTTCTGGCTCCCAAGGAGCTTTGAGTATCGGCATTAGTTGCCAGTACCCTGCAGCAGGCAGCAGCAGGGCCAGGGAGAGCGCAGGAAGACCCGGGGGCAGCGTGCCCGGGAGGCTGGCGTGTGAGGAGGCGCCGGGGCACCCTGCCGAGCCGCAGCTCCTTGCGATGCCGGGCGCTCTTCCTCTGCTCGCTGGTGCCCGCTGCTCTGCAGGCTCCTCGCTCCCAGGGCCGCCGTTTCCTTGTTCATTTGCGGACGGATGTCAGCAGTCAGCACAGTCCAGCCTGCCACCGGGCAGGACTTAGTGGCAACGTTGAAAAGGAGGTATGATTAGATGGGTAGTGATTTCGGAAGTGGAAGTTCTGCCATCAGTGACAGTGTTTGGTATCTTTCTCCTCTTCATGTGCAATGATGTGGTGATAAAGGATACTTTTATCAGCTTTAAGACTAAAGCAACGATTGTTTTGTAGGCTATCAGCAGTCTGGAGACTCTGATTAAAAACAGCATTAAGGTGACTCATGCAGATTGGTTTGTCCTTCATCAGATTGAGCTAGTGGAGAGCTGTAGGATTAATGTATCAAGAAAACTGTCCAGAACCCGTGTCATTAAAGAAGCTAAAAAGATTGACGACTGAATTAAAAATCAATGAAGCAGCAATGATCAGAGGCTTTCAAACTTCCCCATGCACATTTATAGCTAGGATACATTTATAAAATGGTGTACAACTCGATAGATGTACTGTAGATTATTGCAAAATTGCCCTATAGCAATCTATAATGGATTAATTATTTAAAAAGCTTCGATCTCATATATATGTTAACCCTTTTAAAATTCTTTAGAAACAACAGGCATTTTTTTCAGATCATGATAATGGAAATAATTGCTCTTAACTGTGGACTCCTTTAGACCTTGCCCTGTGAACCACCTTGTCTTTGCCATGTTATCGTGATTCAACGTGTTTAGAAGTACTCAAAAGCCAATATTTATTTCCTTTTCTCTTTTCCTGGCTCAGAGGGGGAATTGGAAGAAGAATGGCTGAAGGAGGCTGGTCTGTCAAATCTGTTTGGGGAGCCTGGGGACTCCCTAGAAAGTATGGTGTTTTTGTCCACCTTGACACGGACCCAGAAGGCAGCCGTCGAAAAGCGAGTAGAGACTGTCACACAGACCATGAGAAAAAAAAATAAGCAGTACCAGATTCCTGATGTCAGAGATATCTTCAGGCTACAAAACGACTCAAAGGGAAAAGTAAGTTGCTGGCTGTCATTTTGTTGGATTCAGGCAGAGAGAGGAGAGGGATATGAGGGGTAGAAGGTGGGAGAGAAGAGGAGGAGGCAGAGAGACAGAGGAGGTGTTTCCAGAAGACTTTTTGCTGATTTTTTTTCCTATTTTTTTGCTGATTTCCAAAGGAATTTTTTTAATGAAATCATGGGAATAACATTGACCCAGAGCTGACTTTGCATTGAGCTCTGTTAGTATGCAGAAAGGAGTGTGTATGCTGGCATCCCGCTGCTCAAGAGTGATGAATAAAACAACCACTCCATGATGAAAGTACTGATCAGATTTTATTTCAGTATGGACACACAAATCAGGGTAACAAACACCTGAAGAGTGACCAGATGCCCACTTTTCTCCTTTTCTCTTTAGTCAGTAGTAGTCATTCTTGGGGAACAGTCTGTCCCATAAGGAGCAATACCTCTGACTTATTACTTATGGTGCTTTTTTCTCTTATCTTTTCTTTTTCCCTTCTCTTTTTTTTTTTCTTCTTTTGAAAAGGACATCAGTCTAACTTCTCTCTCTTCATTAAGTTGCATGTGGCCAGTGGCTCACACAAGCAACTGAAAGGGTCTATATTTCCTCTCCTGAGATACTGAGAAGGAGAAAAGAGTTCCTGTTCCATACTCAGGAAAGGGGGAAGAGGAAAACAGAGACTATAATTAGAATTCCTCTTCTTTGGAGAAGATTGTGTCATTGTTATTCCCCGCCAAAACCAAGTAGCTCTTCAGCTGCAAGAAGACACATGCCATATTTCTACTTCATTTCTAGTTGCTACTGATGTCATTCAGTGTTTGTAGTGACAGAAGAAGGATGGAGGATTTTGGGAAGAGTTCATTTCTGTCCTCCTCCAACTGCCTCCTCTCCCTGGGAAATTCCTTTCAAATTGTACAGACGTGAAGTTTAGTGGGGGAAGTTAATAGGATCAAAAATGTACTTCAGAGGCAAAACTTCCCTTTCAGATATTAAAACCATAGAAGCTTTCTGGGGTCTGTTAGAGAATTACGCCTAAAAATTACAAGATGTAATAGTAACATAATTTAGGTAATATGTCATGTAGTTTAAAGCAATGTGATTTCCCTTTCAAATATGTTATTTCAGCAAAGTACAAAAAATACTCATGCTCCTGTATTTAAGCTACAAACTGTAATTCTTGAAAATTGTAAGTTGCGGTATCAGTAGACTGTTGTCTCTTCTAAATGACGTGCTTTAATGTTGATGACATCAGGGAGAAGTCTTGTGAACTGGTGAATGACTGTAGTTATGTCACATGTATAAGACAGCAGGCCAAGTTATTGGTTAAATATAGTAATAGCCAAAAAGGAGGAGTCTTTCTCGACTGGTCTCCTTGACTGTATATAAGTATATATGTGAATAAAATAATGTAGGCCCTCAAAAGTAGGCTTCATTCCTTTCTCCAAAGCAACACAGTTATTTGGAAATCATTGCTGGTGGTCATTTCTCTAACCTGTCACAGAAAGGCAGGAGTGAAAGGGCTCCCAGCACTTCCCTAGGAATCTTGTATCCGTGCTTTGTTACTGTCCCATCAGAAGAAAACTTCTCCTGTAATGAAGCTATCTACAGCTGTGTGAAGTCATCCAGTTTAATAATAGCCTCTGAAAATCCCACAACCTCCCTTCACCTGGGGGAAGGCAGGAGGAAAGGTAAAACAATAGAGACTCTATGTTGATGTTTCTCCTACACTTCCTGCCATATTCCCAAAGAGAAGCCTGTATTTTTTGTGCCTGGACAGTTTCCTGGTCAACTTTTATCTTTGCTCTGTGAAACGCTAGTGGGTTTCACAGCAGTTGGGCTCTTCACTCCCACCTCTTAAGATCTCTGATTAGAAGAAAATTATATGGATTTGTGCCCATAGGAGAAAACTTTAAAACTCAAATTTGTGTTCTCAGTAAGTAGGGGTTTTACAATATTTGATTAAAATGCCATTAGAAATCTACAATGCTAAACAGTAAGTGTTGATCTGTGGTGTCAGAAAGATGATGAATAAATAATAATGTGGATAGTGCAAAGTATAGTGAGGTTTTTCTGCAAATTTTGAGATACTTCACCTAGAATAGCTGTCATGCAGTTCATGAAATACAAGAAACCTTGAAACTGAGATGTGCTTGGGCCTGTATTTTGTTGATAAACTCAGTTTACTACTGAGTATGTAGAGCTATGTTTTCTCCTGGCTCATATGGCGATGGTTTGTTGGCAGTGTAGGAAGCAGAAGAAGGTGCAGACCTTTTCCTGTTTTGTTACCTCTTCCAAGGGTTGCAGCTTTGATGTTGGACATATAAGCTGGAAGCACCAGTGTTAATGTCAGGCTGCTCGCAGAAGGGATGGGACTGTTCTCTAGGGGGAAGCAGCCATGTTGCAGTCTGCAAGAGGAAGGAATCTGGACTGAGTCAGTCAAAATGTCACTCCCCGATTCCTGTTTCGTATCCTTTTCAGGGTAAACTATGGCTTCAAGTCAAAGCCCACACTGTGTTATAGCGCTGGAGATTTAAGTCTTCCACACATCTGTCCATTATTGCCTCTCTAGAAAGAGGGGCAATAGTCTTAATTGCTTGATTTTTATTTACTTAAAATTCAGCTCTCTTTAGTCTTCGGCAAAGGCGTTTCTGTTAAGGCCCCAGTCCAGCAGCTGGCAACACGCAGGTGGACTTCTGCATCCTCCTGGATTTCAGGAGTATGTGTTTTAATCCTACACAGTCAGACTCAAAGGAGTTTCTACAACCTTGTTTGTGGGTGTTTTTTTTTTTTTATAGACCTGCCTGGTTTTTGCTTCTTTCCTAGGTCTGTGATGGAAGTGAACCCTCAACTGTGAGAACATTTGAAAACAAAAATGAAACACAAGATGAAGCAAAAGGTAATGCCAAACAACTCCCTTGATCTTTTTGTTTTTATTGTTGTTGTTGCTGTTTGTAGGCTTTCAACTTCCCAGCCTAATACACAGGTCCTAATTTCAAATAACTTCAGCAGAGGATAATAAATATTTTATGAGAAAAACTGTTCTAGCCCTCGCTGTTATGCACTTCTAAAGTTTTTAAGTGTGGCTTTAGATAGTATCCTTTGAGCCATCTGGTAAATCTCTTTTGTTGCCAGTGATCAGCCTATAATCGACTCATCTCTCTCGTAGCTTACGCTTAGGTCTTTCCTGGTCCTTAATTTATCCCTTCTGGTTTATCTCTGCTGTGCAGTACCGGAAATGAAGCACTATAGATAAGCTCATCAGTGTATACAAGAGAACAAGAGTAAATGTACTATAAACATACAGAAAAGATGAGAATTGACTATATATCCACAGCTCAGAATGAAAGAACACCAGCATTGAAAGGAAAAATAAGTTGCTTACCCTCATAAGGAAGGTGGAAAGGAAATGGCATCCCGTGTGTGGGGCAGATTGTGCTCAGGAGCATGTGGGTAAGCAAGGAGGGCTGCGATGCCCGAGGAGGACTGGCCTTCCTCGTGCTCCCATGTAGGGCAGAGCACAATCGTTGCTGAATCCATAGTTTTTGTTAAGAGAATATAGATTTTGATGAAAGACTTTGTAAAAGCTCTCTGTTCCTCTTTAGTGGCTACGCTGAGTTGCCCTCTCTTCTTTGAGAGCAGGGATTGCACTGTGCCTGCCATGCCATCATCCCTGTAACTCCCACATGCTGTAAAATGTATTCAGGGTGTTACTGGGAGCCATTTAAGCTATAAGATTTGGGGTAAACAGTGTGTTGCTTTTCTGTGTTGCTTTTGTGTCTTGTCTTCTTTTGTGACACTGGATAGCACTTAATTGTTAAACTGGACCCCACAACCACTTAAATTGGCAGATAGATGGATGAAGTTCCCTGCTACAAACCCATTTACTCATAATTAAGCCAGCAAATAAACCTCTGCTGTAACCTTTAAACATCAACTTGTAATATTCTGGATAAATGGTTTCTTCAGGATTGGAACTAGAAAACAGCAGCAAACAGTACAAGATGTGCATCAAAGTTGAAGTGGGAGAGAAGAAGATAAAATAACCCTGATTATCACCAAATCTATATCTTTCCAAAAGTGCTATTAATCCTTCTCTTCCTCAGCAAACCTCACTCAAATAAGAACAGTAAAAAACTGGGAGGGCTGCCAAGCTGCTGGTTCAGCACAAGGGAAGGAAGAGACGCCTGGTGCTTGTGTCAATAAACTGCACTGTAGGATTCAGAGCTGGAAAATTACCAAGCAGTTATTACAGAGTTTTTATCACATCTGGTTCTTTTTTTCCAGTGGCCCCGATGAACTTTCAGAAATGGGAAGCACTGAAAGGCAGGCTCCATATGCCAGCTCTGCACGGCACAGGCTGGGGTGTGGGCTGCGAATGCAGCCTGCTTGCATCCTGACACACTTCTGCTCCTGTCAGCAAGCTGAAGTGGGCTCTGCTCCCAAGATTAGAGCAGCAAGGAAAATTAGTCCAGTTTGCATGCAAACAACCCAAGTTCAGCTGCGTTCAAAGTACTGCACCTGTTTCAGAGCTGTGCCCTGAAATCTTGCCTCCAAAATAATGAGCTAGTTTGTTTTATGCAAATAGTAAATGAATGTGAGGCAAAAAGTAAACAATGCCTACTGTTTCAGAGGTACTAAATAGCTATGAAAACCAAATCCAAGAGCATTATTTTAAAATGGGAGTCCTTTGCACAAAAGATATAGTAGCAATTTTACGTGAAGAATATGAATATCTTCTTGGACGTTAAGGAAAACAATCTAAAGGTTAAACTGAGATGATATTTTCAAATCTGTATGTCTTAATACTACTAGAGTGAATCTGGTTGGCCCTTCTCCACTGGTGATGACTTTGTTCCTGCTTTGGTGTTTCAAGGTGGGATTCGCAGGTGTTCCTGCCAGGCGGCGCCTGGTGAGGCTAGTTGGTCCTCAAAGGGAGCGTTCGTGGGCTGTGTTCCCTCCTGCTTTCTTGGCTGCCCACCCTCTTTCCTCCCTGAACACATGTAAGCAACTCTGGGACTAGTAGGAAACATCGTGGTTTTGTACTTGCTGCCTGGTCCTGATCAAACAGAACAGCTGAATGAGTTCCTACCTCTTTCACTTTGTCTCTTAGTAGAGGCGCATGAGATTTTTTTGGGAAGCCCCTTGTTCACTGCTTTTAGGTGATTATTTGTTGTATGCGTTGTTGTTTTATATTGTAGCACTGAATGTGTCCATCATAAACAAAATTCAGAATCAGCTAAATTCAAAATTCAGGCTAAGCTTTCAAAATATGTTAATTATCCCTAATACTTACTAAAACCCCAAAGTTAGCAATATCTTCAACAGATAAAAGTAGAGGAAAAAAAGGTAAAGAAAAAACAGGTAATTCTCTTTGGATGCTTATGCAGTGGTGTAAATAGCAATGTGGATAAGAAATCTCAGGAAGTGAAAAGCAAAGAATTAAGCAGATGGGAAACTAAATACTAATTAGCTTAAGTAAGTGAGAAACAAAAGTGGGTTTAGTTTTGAGCTACAATTGTCTTTCCAAACATAAATGCTTGGCTATAAGCAAAGATGAAAGATTGGAGCCTACTATGTGTAACATGAGGAAAAAGAGCTGTATTGTTGTTTGCTCCTTAATAGGAAAAAGCTTTTTTTTTTAAAAAAATTAAAGATTAAAGTTTCTACTTTTAATTTTATGTGATAATTAAAGAATCTGTGGCTGGAGTGATAAGGTAATAGTGAAAAGGTAACAAAATTTTTCTATGTAAAGTCAGCAACAAATTAGCATTTTAGAGAAATGTTTTGTCAGTTAAAAAAAAATCCACAATTCCTCTTTTTCACTTACAAATTAAAATCTATCAGTATAACTGTAGTGGGATATACTCTGAATTCTCTAGCAAAATCAGGAAGTAGCAAGGTTGACGCTCTGATATTTCTATTATGTCCCCCATCCCACTTCTGAACAATTTCCATCACTTTATGCGATCATTAAATAGCACTGTGTACTAAGAAAAGCATACAGGATTGATTGTAAAATATGATTTCCAAATCCTTATTAATAGCCAATATTTGCGTTTTCAGCATCACAGATATTTCACTTGTGAAATACTGCACGCCGCTGGCAGGGTGACAGAAAACCAAATCTGCTTCCTCTTACAGCTGCTGCCTTGCTAATAAATGCACAACAGTAGCGCCAGGGCTATACGAGCAGGAGGCAACCCAGCAAAACAGCAGCATTTCCAGACTTTTTAAACGTGTGCAGCCCTACCAAGGCATCTGCTTTGAACTGTACCTAGGAGACCTGAAACAGGAGCTTTCCTGTTTGTTAACATCACTTCCATGCCTCTGCTATGAAGTGCATAGGTCACATATAGGCCACATCAGCATGACAAAAGCCTTTGGGGAGGGAGGAACTGTTTTCCTTTAGTTAAGATGCATGACACAGTTTGTGATGTGCACACGTACCCTAATGGGGCGGAAGATCTGAGGGAGGGATGGATTTGCCCTCAGATGTGTTTGGATACTGAGGTGTCATGTATCTCTTAGTGACAGCAGTGGCTCTGGTTTCAGGATCAGCTTAATCTTTAGCCCCGGGACGTCTTCCAGGTTTTGTCCAAATTGAGCAGAAGCTGATCTGAAAAGACAGTGGTGGGTAACACCCAGAACATGTAAAATTTGGAAATGCTGTCTCTGGAAAGGCTTTCCTTGGGTGTAAGTAGAGTCAAAGTGCTAGCTCAAATGCACCTTCTCCTTCTGGAACTGCCTCAGCTTCAGACCAGCTAAACTGAAGTGAAAGTGTTTGCACGAAACATGTGTCCTGCTAGAGAAGGGATGTTGGTGGTTGGATCCATTTTAATACACTACGTCAAAACCTCTGGGTTTGGCCTTGAGTACCTGAGATAACTTTCAGGTCTCATCCTAAATTAGTGACAGTTCTTCTTTTATTATTTAATAATACTAATATTTATTACTCAATAACAATTTTAAAAGAGAAACTTTCAAGTTGGGGTGGTTTTCGTTTTTTATAATTAGCTACTTCACATGTTGTTTGGGTTGCGTGCTTGCGGCTCGGCTTTTTGCAGGCCCTTGAAGCTATCAGTGTAGGGCAGCACTTCCCTGACGCCGGCTCTCTCAGGCAGATCAGCTGCAGCCTTTCCTCTGCGTCAGGGTTAAATGCCGCTGAAACTCTTTTCTGCGAGGTTTTTCTGACTCGAGCTAACTGCATAGCCTGGTTATTCCAGGACATGCAAAATTTCCCACAGTGGTGAAAACGAAGTTATCTATTATGTTACTTGATATATTCGTATAAAAAAAGCATATGCAGTGCATGTAGTTCTCCTCCTCAATTCACATCCCTTTCCATCCCACTTTTTCTGCACCTCTGTTCCCCTATGAACAGGCTACATCCTCCTGTGAGTAGGAGGCAGCAGCAGAATCATGGCCCAAGTAAAATGAGCAGGACTGTTTTATTTATATTTGCTCTGGTTTGAGGAAAGTCTGAATTTTATAACAAAGCTTTGCAAGGTGTTTGCAGTGTCTGCTGCATGGAACCTAGTCATGGCTCTGTCCTTTCAGAAGTAGCACATCACAGGCAATGAGGGAGATGTCAGTATCTTTTTCTGGCTGAATTTTCTTTGAGTGTTGGGATTACCTTGTGTATTTGCAATCTACATTTTTTCTCTTGTTTCTTTCCTGATGTATTTTGACTTCACACTGAAAATCAATGGTTGGTTTGCTATGAGAGTAGACTTCTTCTTTCTGTAAAAGCAGAACTGCCTCTCCATCTTTCTTTTTCCCTTTTTTTTTCTAAACAAAGTATTCTAAATTAATCTAGAATTTGATGCCTGCATAAGGAACAAATGAAGAGAAGTAAGCGATTGTTGTGTGCTTAGTCCTTCCTGGTATCATGGAAGTATGTCCATTTTTGAGGAATCTAGACTCTTCAGATTGAGGAGAGAACAGGAATGTAGAACAAGACCCTGAACTGTCTAGTCCCCGTTATTCCCAGCTCATATTTCTTTGGGTCCTAGAATAAGCATTTTGGTTTGCTTTTGAAATTATGACATCAGAAAGAAATGCTGCTTTGGTTGCAAGATATTGTGGTCCCTGAAGTTGGAAAGTGTCTGAGGACAAGAAGCTTCTGATGTTGGAGTTGTTGGCTCTGGGAGATCCTGAAATTTGTTGTTAATTTGAGATAGATTGCTTTGTCTTTTCCATGACAGATAAATAGGTGAAAACCTCATGGCTGGCAGAGTTGTTCTAGAGAAGCTACGATAATGGAGCCCTGTGAGGACCGGCATTTTCAACTGACAAAAAGAACCTAGAAGTCAATGACTTAGTAACCAGGAGGTCCATCTTTTGCACAAGGGTTAACTTCTGCCTAGTTTTAAATACTTACTTTCATGCACTGAGTGATAGTTAGCAATGCTACTCTTGATTATTATTTTTTTTCTGTTTTCAGGTCCAAAGTTCAGTCTTGGGACAGATGAGCAAACAAGGCCCCCTGAAGATATGCGGCTCTCTGAAACTGCCATCAATTTGGAGATCTCGTTTTCAGAGCAAGCGGCTAATCTCAAAGACAGCTCCGTAGGCAAAATGTGCAAGGGTGGAGGAGATGACACTCTTCTTCCTGTATGTGTCTCCTACTTATTGCTATTATTGCTAGTTTTTAGTGGTGCCTCTGTTTGGAGAACGTTTCTCTGATAGTGTTGTATTAGATTTGGAAAGGCCCAGCTTCATGGGAATAGACCTTCTCAGGATAACTCCTGTTTCACAATTGTTCTCAGCTACATTGCAATAGTATTTCCTGCCTATTGTTGTCTTTCTGGTAAAGTACACTTTGTGGTTAAGTAGTAATATCTATTAATATTACATTAATATTAATATTACATTGGGAGTAGTGGCTTAGTGATAGTTAGCTTCACTGTAGCTCAGAAAGTTCCTGGAGCAAACCCTCTGACTAGAGGCACTGTAATTTTTGGTAATTTTACACAAGTTATATCTCTGTTTCATGTTTTACGACCTCTTATTTGAGATGAAATACTTTAATAGAAATCTCTGTTGTCTTTTGGAAAGGATTAGTGGATGTCCGTAGAAATCTTGTGCAATTATGCAATGCAGATAGGTGAAGAAGAAGAAGGAGTAATAAAAATATCTGTAGAATGTAAAGTATGGCTTGAGGTGGCTGGACATTAAGGATTAGCTTGTGCTAAATTGTACTTTCCACTTCTTAATAAAAAGGATCACTCTGAAACAACTGATAAGATCCTCTACTTTAAGATCCTTTAAGATACAAAATAAGATCCTCTAAGGCATTTTCTTACTGATCCTCAGTCATATCTTGAGGGTCCCTCTGCCTAAGGGAACGTGCAGTGACATTTTTTTTCTTACAGCATATCCAACCAACACGTCTGAGTAAACTTACGTGTCTGAAGTACTAATGTTTCACAGGTCTTCAAGCAATTTAGATAAGGACACAGACAGTCCTTCAAGTGGTGGTTACCCATTGGTTTAAACATTCTAAACCAGACTGTAAGGAATATTCAGAAATGAATTCTAAACTTCTTAAATGCTGGAGCTAATTTCTATAATACTGCCAATAATAAGAAGACTATGGCTACCCTGTAGCTTGTTTTTGGATGCTTTCCTGTTGCATGCTACATAATATTGCCTAGCTGTGCTTTTAGCCAGGCTTGTGAAAGATTACCAAAATAAATGACTCTGAGATTTCTCTTTCAATGATGAAAGCAGTGGCAAAATGTTAGGTAAAAGAAGGAGATAACTATTCAAAACTTCCATTTGCTGCATCTGCATCTGTGGCAGCTATTTTTAAATATATCTGTTTATGTATGTCAGTGATACCTCAAGGCAGGAAATGGACATATCTATCATTAGGAAGCTGCATTTGTTTACAGCTTAGATAGATAGGTGCCATATAGGTGCCATATAGGTGCTTAGATAGATAGGAGCCATATACCACAGCTAGCAATTCAGCTGTGCTGTTGCTGGGTACATACAGCATGAGAAAACTGTTCTAAAACGCAATGCTTGTCTTTTTTCCAAATAGAGAGAATGTATTGGCAACTGTTCTGCATCATGCTTTGAGTCATGCATCCTGCTTGTGCGAGGCACAGGCAAGAGCCATTAGAGACCTGGGCATGAGATGGAGTTAAAAAGTTCCATGAGGTGGGAATTTTTTCTCTTAAAAAAAGAAAACACAAACTTTTCTCATTGCCTCATTCTCTGATAGGGGCTCCTAGACATTTACTGAAATAGAATAAAAATAGTCATTTTATGCGAGCTAAATATGTGCCTAAATGCATCTGGATTTCTTTTCCAGTTGTGTGGGCTTAGGATTGTTCATGGACAGCTGTTTCCACTGCTATAAATTACAAAGGGAGGCAGAAGATAGGGCACTTACAAGGAAGACAGAGCCAGGTTCTTCGTGGAAGTTCACAGGGAAGGGACAAGAGGCAATGGACGCAAGTCATGACAAGAGACACTCTCCTTGTGTGCATGGGAAAAGAAATTCCCCAGGAGACTGTTAAGCACCTGAATCCCAGAGAGGCTGGGGAAACTATGGCATTGGAAGTTTTCAAAGTGCAGGAGGACAAAGCCTTGAGCAACCTGGTCTAACTTTGAGCTTAGCCTTGCTTGGAGCGCAGGGGTAGATTAGTTTAACTCCAGAGGGTAGATTAGTTTAACTCTAGAAGCCACTATGCAACTAAAACCTTCTCTGATTCTAAATTGTTTGTGTCTCATGATTTAGTCAGAAGCAGCAGGCTTCATTAGGAAAGGTTGTGCCCTGAGAGGAACACAGCCTTCAAGCTAAGTAACTTGGTATGACTTGGTTACTCACTCTGCTGCAAATATCCACTTTTAGAATTTCAAACTGCCGAAGGACAAAACGGGCACCACAAAGATTGGTGACCTGGCCCCTCAGGATATGAAGAAAGTCTACTCCTTAGCACTGATTGAATTAACTGCTCTCTATGACATACTTGGGACAGAATTCAAGCAGCAAAAAGCTGCAAAAATCAAAACCAAAGGTGAGTCATTATGTTTCATATTCTAAAACAAATGTATCTACTTCTTTATGATTTTTCCAGCAGAAAATGTATACTAATATCCAGGTAGTAATATAGGTCTTGACTTGGACATCATTTGGTTGTAACATGCTACTTCAGGGCACATTTTAGTCAAATTCATGGGCACAGTCAGTCCAGCAGAGACCCTGCTCCCTGTCTAAAGTCACCCTTAGGCCTGGCACAGATAGACCAAGGGCTGGGAGGGGAGAGGGGTTCCTTGGCAGCGGGCTGTGCAGGAAGGGCCGATGGCAGCAGCTCGCGTGCACCTGCCTTCCCCAGCAGGACACGTGCACGTGCTTGCTATGGGTCTCTCTCCTGCACTGCTGCTGGTGGTGGGGACAGTGCCACTTCACCCTGCCCCTGACTGGCTGTGCTGGGAGCCTTTGCCACCTGGCTTCTCATTCTTCTCATGTTTTCTCCTGTGTCACATATGTGGTCCTTGCCCACAGTGCAGTTTCTGCATGGGGTGGTGCTGCGCTGAGTGGGAGGTTTGGGTTTTTGCAGAGGGCTGTTACAGCAGCCAGTTGTAACGTGTCGTTCCCCTCTGTAAGGCGCTGGAGCATATTATGTAATCCCAGGGTTTTCCTTGGGAATTTAGGGTACGTGGAAACAGCTTTCAAGATGCTAGAGGTTTTCGGTGCTTTGTTTGTTTTCTGTATTTCTGGCTTCTGCTAAATGTTTTACATGAGCTTGAAATGTGTTCCCAGTTAATCACAAGCCTACTTTGGCCAAAACCCTGTTGTCAAGGTTCAGTGAATGTGACAGAGCAATAGCTCACTTTAAATAATTGAAAACCGCAGAGAGGGCTGAGAGCAGCAAGGTACAATAGGTTCTTGAGAATACACTCTTCTCTTCACAGCAGCAGAAAATAACTTCTCAAATGCAAAAGGTACACACAGAAACATCTAAGAGATTTGATCCTGTAATGAATTTCCATCTTGCAGGAGTGCTTGTGCTTTTACTAATACACAGTAGATAGGCAAAATATTTTATTCTTTTGTTTTTTGTATTGTAATTTTAGTTGATTATGCTTACTGAATCTCATTTTTAATTGAACTTCACTCACAGCATTTTTTTAAACAGGGAGTCAGGAAGAATACTAACCTGATTAAAAATCCTCTGTTTTCACTAAATCCAAAAAGATGGACTAGACTACTGGAAATATATAGGCAAAAGATAATCTAATGCTGTGTCATCCTTGCTCCCTAATAAAACCGGTTTTGCCCCATAATGGCTTCTGAGGCCTATTGCTCTGCCTGGCCCCTTCCTCTTCACTCGTGAAGTTTGTTTGGCCAATTGGTTCATACAGCGTGGATCTATTGGCAGTTCTCCTTGTTCTTGAGTAGATAAAGGTGGTGAAAACATAATTCCTACGTGGAATGATGTGCTGCTGCCAGCTCTGTCTTTGTGTTGGCCTCCTATCATTTGTTTCTTCAGCTTCATCTCAGTAGAAACTTTTGCTCTTCACAGGATCTGCAAATAATAAAACTATGAGATACTGTATGGGCCTCTACACATTTTGTAGATAGGCTTTTTATTCCAATAAAGAGATGCAAAACCTGCCTGAATTGGCACGTAAATTGATGTTTCTTTGTCAGCAAAGGCTGACATCTTTTTGGTATTTACAGCTTGATGCTGGCATCGCATCGGGCCACGCAGGAGTTCTTAGCTACCTGTTGTGTTGTATGCTCTTTCAGAAGAGTGGCATGTATAGCCATTACCAGGACTTCTGACAGAGGAATTCAACAGAGGAGGACAACAAACTTTGTGTTAGGGGTTGCGACAAACGGGGGAAGCCCTTTTTGGCTAAATATTTCTTGTTGTTTATATTACTTTCACAAAGTAATGGTAAAGGCTGTTTTGTAACCAGCAGTTACTGTACTTTAGCTCTCATTTTAAAAAGTACTACCTTTGGTAAGACACTATCTTGTTCAGCTTTTAATTGTATATTGCAAAAGCACAAGAAAGGTTGAAAAACTCTTCTTTCAAAATGCTCATGGAAACAAGTGTTGAGAGTAAACCTCGATGATAATTACATCTCCTTCATTTTAGTAGCTACATTTCAGGATAATTCCCTCATGCCGTTTGCATCTTAACTGTAGGAACTCGCGCTGAGTGCTGAAGATGTGCAGGGCAGGGTCATCCTCGCAGCCATTCTGCGTACCAGAGTCACAGGTGGTTCAGATGTGCAGTTTGCCTCACTGTACTGCAGAATATGAGGATGGCAATTTGAAGCTGAAACAGAAGATTTATGAGTGAAGGAAGAGATGGATGAATCCTTTTGGCCAAAATGCTTTGTTTAATGGCCTGATGGACAAAGGGATTGAGATGTTTTGAACAAAAGGTCAACAGCTCTGAATGCACTGAATGCGCTTACCGCTTCAAAAATGTGGTTTTGTGCCATTAGCTCATGTATTGGAACAGATGTGGACAATACCTTGGTTTCTTTTGCCTTATTCTTCAGACTCTGGCTTGTTTGGTGTCCCACTTGCGGTTTTGCTGGAACAGGATCAGAAGAAGGTGCCTGGCACCAAGACCCCACTGATTTTTCAAAAGGTAAATAGGCATGAGCAAGTCAACTTAGTACATACCTGCAAATGAGAAACAAGCAACATTTTGTCCGGGATTTATTTGTTCCCTGCAGGAAAGTTTTCACTGTATTTACTTTAAGGGAACCTAATGTGTATGATTCTAATCAAAGTTATTGCGGTGTTTATTTGCAGGTTTATTTATTAATTCAGTAAGTCTCATACTTCATATCAGACATATTTTGAGTTAAATGAATAATGTTCAGTTTCATGCTAACTGTTCTCTGCTTTATAGGTCTTGTGAACTATTACTGATGTGTACCAGGGCCAGAGCAGTTGGGGATTTTGAGTGAATGATACTAGAAAAACGTGTCAGTAAGATGTGTCAAATAAACCATGATTTAGGCAAGCTTTATAGTAAGCCTGTGGAACTTTACAGTTTCTGTACTATCGGTATGAGAATTCTTACACTATTAGAGTTCTTAGAATGTATGTAAGAAGCCACTGCAGCCAATTCCATTCCACAAGGGTGCTGTAACTCTCCTCGTCTAGAGGACTGCGATTTGTCTTCCAGAACAAATACTTCAAGCTCTGCAGAAACTCAGTGCTTGGCCCACAGCTTAACCTCGCTTTCTAGGATGTGGCTTTCTACTCTCAGAAGTTAGTTGGGCCAAGAGGCAAATGGGTGTCAGACTGGGTAGCTCTCTGGTAGCAGCAGCAGAAGCGGCAGTACTTTTTCAGCAGATTTGTCTCTTTAGGTTGTGGTGGGACCTTCTGGCCTCTGCTGTGTCAAGTTAATGGGGAAGACACTGGGAAAGATGATAGATTTACTGCACTAGCGTAGCAGGTTTTGTCACATGAGAAGAGGGAAACCACAATGTGTGGAGACTGGGAGAAACTCAGTGCTGTTCAGAGGCCTTTTTTTTGATTCTTTTTCAAGAAACAGAAAACTCTAAGTAATTTTCCATCACTCTCTTGATGCCATATCATTTATGGCAGAAATTACTTCCTTAGGGCCGTTGAAATATATTTCTAGGAAAGACAGTATCCAGAATCAAAGATATCAAATGACAAGAAGTGATTGAGCACCGTGATGCTCAACATGCTAGCAACATGGTAAACATCATTTTCCAGGAAGAGAATTCCACATGAACATTTCTAGCTCATATATGTAATTTGTTTTACAAGACACAGATGTCATTTGGAAAATAGCTTTTCTTTAAATGAGAAAATAAAAACAAAAAAGAGCCCCCATTTCTTCAGCTTCTTCTCTGCAGCAGACATTTTCAAAGAGGAGGATGATTCTGTAAAATATAAGGAAGAACATTTTCGTGGAAACTCTTTTTTTTCTTTTTTTTTTGCTGTCTGTGTATCGCTGGCGTGACGCAAACAAAGCCAACAGGAAGGCTGCCTAAATTAAAAAGAAAAAATAGCAAAAATCACCTAGTGATTGAAGAATTATGGTTAAAAATGGTAACTCAATATAGCTTGTGGAATTTCTGCCTGGAAAATCTGAATCCTGCAGTATACTATAACTGTAGTTTTTTGTCTGATTATTGTATTCTTCCATAAATCTGTCAGGATTTGGTGGATTCTGTCGCATTTTTATGTCACTTTAAGGCAGGCTTTTTTTTAAAAAGGTAGCTAATCTTCCAAGCAGAAGCTGTGAACTTCCTAAAAGGTAGAATGGGGACCTGCAGGTGCCGTCCTGCAGACTGTCGGATGCCTCTAAGATCTCCTTTCTCTTTAAAAATGACTGAAGTGTGTGTGAGTAGGCAGAGGACCATACAGATCCATATTTCTCCACAGGAAATTTCTGCTGAAAGTCGTTCAGGTCTTTGGCTGCTAATGAAGCAAAGACAGAACAGTCCTAAAATAGCTGAAGGGGACATTTCCTGCCGAGAGGAGGCTGGTGACCAGCAGCCAAATCCTGGCTGCCTGCCGAGGGGGTGCTTGGTGTGAGTGGGCATGGGGAGTTATGGCAGCTATTGCACTGCTGGACCTCACATCCCCAAACACGTGAGAACTATCACTAATTTTTACCTAGTCTCCTTTTTTCATGCAGTTTGCTTTGTTTTTGGCAGCTGATCTCCCAGATAGAAGAGGCAACACTGGAAACAGAAGGACTGCTTAGAATACCAGGAGTTGCAGCAAGAGTAAAGGTAAAATATTGCGCAGATTGGCAGCGCCGCAAAAGCTTATCTGCACTTGCTGCCTTTAGTTTTGTCTTGGAAATATATTTTAACGACAGGTTGTTATTCAAATCTTTAAAACCAAAAAGCAAAATGCCTTTGCAAAGAAAACTAGGTTACATTAGCCAGGAAACTGATGATTTCTTTCAGTGTAGTTTTAGGAAGATGACTGGAGTTCAAGTTTGAAACTGAATCAAGGCTATGCTTTAAATTCAGTTGTGCCAAAATCTCATTAATTCTTGGCACCAGCTTTCCAGCCTCTTGTTTTTTTCCCCTGAACCAGCAGTTCATGCATAGTATTTCTGCCCCTCAGGAAGCTCTTCTCTGGCATCATTAGCTTATTTTAGTAGCTAAACTTAACCTGTGTTGCAGGACAAAGCAGCTAGCATGCGCAGAGAACCTCTCACATTTATTTTTATGAAGAGCAGTATAACTAGGCAGCTCCCTAAAGCCCGTCTTGTTAGGCAAGTCTGCTCACAGTGATGCTGAGCAGAGCGAGGGCCGCGCACACGCAGGCACTCTCTGGCATTGGCCTTCATGCAGCAAGTGAGATACACAGCAGGATTCACACCACGAGGCAACACGTTAAAAAGATGCTCTGAGCTGGCCTTAAATGCTAAACAGAAAGAGCATTTAAGTGGATTCAGCTGTCGGAAGACGTCTGCCAGCGTCTGTCATGCAGAACTTTGTCCAGCAGCTGGCTCGTTAGAAGCAACTGAAAGACAGGAATATTATGGCAACTGGCTTTGTTTATTCACCAGTAACCAAGAACTTTCTTTACAGTTTTTCTCCATTCTTTACTTTTCACTTTTCATCAGTTCTGCATACTGGAATGATTTTGTTTATTTGTTTATTCTTGAATTTGATTTGTTTAATACAATTTTCCAGGCAAGAGATCACTCGCTGTGTGACTTTTATTATTTTTTTGCCTATTTATTTGAAGGAACATCTTTCAATTATGCAATTGCTTTGTTAGCTAAGATGTTAAGTTCACTTACTTTAATACAAACCTTCATAGAGAATCACAACATTTATAGTATTGATTGATGTTTTCTGTCAATCTTTTCTCAGGTTTTCTTGAACTTTCTTCTCGTATACAAAAATGTTTTCCTTCTTCAGTAATTTTACTAGAAGGACAGAGATAACCTCCAGAAAATAAATATTTTGATATCTTTTTTATAGATTTCAGAGTAACTTTTTAAAAATACAGTTCATATCTGTAACACTCCTATATATACATATTTATTTTAAAATTTAAACATTAGTCCATTAGAATACATAGCTGATGTTTTGCTCTTGCCTCTCAGATGAAATATTTAATTTTATCTGATTGTTTAATATTACATTGCTACAGTGATTTGGCCTGAAATCGGATGGAGAAGCTAGTGAGGCTGTGAAGGAATTCTCATATGTATTTTTCTAAAGCTTATTTTTCTTGATGAGCAGGAAATCGCAAAATTTGACTTTAGAGATCTGGGTTAGGATCTTAGTGCCTGTGAGCCTCCGTGTAATCAGTGGGGATGGAAGATATCTCTGGAGGACAACTGACAAAATCCCACTTTTATTTCAGTCTGTAACACTTAAGATAAAGTATCTATTTTCTTTCAATAGCACAGATCAATTTTCCATTTGTGTAAAATTAAATGTAATGAAAACAACATTTTTATTATTTTTTTAATAGCATTCTTTATGCAATGTGCACTTCCTGTCCAGATAAATAACTAAAGCCAAATTTTTCCGCAGTCCTTTTTTTAAATCATTTTGTCTTGCATGCTTTGCAAAGCCAGATAGTGTTTCTGTCCTTGTTTTCTGTTCAGAGGAACTGGAGCAAAAAGAAGGGGACTGCAGAGGGCTTAGCCCCTTGGCTCGCAGCGCGGCCCCTTCTGCAGAGCCCTGTTGGAAACGGGGTGCCAAGCCAAGCTGCCTGTGTCTAGGGGCACGAGGTCCCCTCCAGGCGACCAGGGACGAGTGGTGCAAGCCCGCAAGGTCCCGCCCTGGTGTTTTTTTTAAAAAGAGGCCAAGCCTCGCCTAGGTTTTGTTAGGAAACCAAGTGTCAGCGTGCATATTTGCCATATTTGTTTATGGAAAACACACACGCACATTAGAGCAATCCCCTCTGGTAGGCAGCTTCACAATTGCTGAGTGAAGTGCGAGCCACATCTTAATATTTGTGGGCAGGAGGAAGCCCTAGCCCTTATGTGAATGCATGTGGTCTCTGGCTCTTATGGAATCTTCCATATGGCCCCAACGCACAGGATTTCTTCCTGCGTGATTTGGCAGTCTGATGCCTGTTACTGTTTGTTTGCTTCTGATCTTCAATTTATCTTTTTGTAGCAAAAGATTAGTGGCAGTTGGAGTTAAGTGATATTCAGATGTCCTTTTATTTATTTATTTATTTATTTATTTTTGTCTAATCTCCCTCCCTTTGAAGCATGGAAAACATTGCTACATTGTATCATGTAAAACTTCCAGCAGCCAAGTGTTGTTGGTGCTCTCTGTTTGTTGCATTTCAGAGTCTTTGCCAAGAACTGGAAGCAAAATTTTATGAAGGGACTTTCAACTGGGAAAACGTAAAGCAGCATGATGCAGCAAGTCTTTTAAAACTCTTCATCCGAGAACTGCCCCAGCCACTCCTCACTGTGGAGTATCTCAAAGCTTTCCAAGATGTGCAGAGTGAGTGCTGGCCTTTCCATCTCAGTTCTGAAAAAGTGAGACTGTAAATGTACTGAGTGTAGAAAAGTGCTTGTCCTAGCAGCATTTCCACTAATGTATTTACCGGAAAAGCAAACTGAATGGCAGCAATATCACTTCATCTGAGAAAAAAGACAAGTGTAATTTTGCTGACATACAGAAAATATTTTTCATGTAACATGCATTTTAGTAGTTTATACATAAAATAACACAGTGTCACCCTCTCTTCAGATGTATTTAGGAGGTATGGAATTATAAGGAACTAATGATCTGTTAAGATGCTCTCAGTTTGTAAACAATTATTTGGTTCAAAAGAAAACAGTACAATAAATATACAATAATTCAGTAGGAAATGCAACAAATGGTAATTCGTACCATTTAATGTAGTATGTGGCTGGAATGCTTTTAAATGCTGCTGGCTACTAGCATCTCCAAAAACTTGTTGCACTTACCAGATACTGACTGGAATCAGTGCTGGTTCTGCTTGCTGCTCCTGAGCTGTTTAAAAGCTAAGGTGGTTTTACCTACCCAGAACATATTCAGGTGCCAGGATCAAAAATACTGTTTATGTAAAAGGATTTTACATGTTTTGCCTCAAAGGTTTTGAGATGGCACAGACAAAATGCCTCACAGCTCCATGCTTCACAATCCTGTTGTTTGCATTGTCTGCCTGACTTGCAGTTTAACTGTAGTAAGATGAGGTGTTGCAGGAAAAGGGCGCCCTTTATCAGTGTGTTTCCTGATACTGTGATTAAACTATGTGGTTAGACTTAGGTAAATGCAATTTAAAAAAATCATTATTTAAGTGAACAGGCAGAAAAGCCTCAGTTGAAGTTATCAGTTTTAATTGCTTTTTGACCATTGTGACATGGCTTTGCAACTAAATTTAATCCCGACTTTTAATGTATGTTTTTCTAACCAGGTGGATATACTGTTATCACTACTGCACATGCTGAAATGACTATATAATTCACCATTCATTCTTTCAGACCTTTAATTTTTATTATGGTAGAAATGCTGAGCAAGCATATCTTTTTTTTTCTTTTTTTTTTAATTTAATAGATGATGAATCTTTTTTGCCCTTTCTCTTAGTTTGAGCTTTATGAAATGTGCTTGAAATAGCAGTTCAACTGGAATTCCAGCAGAATGCACCAAAGCAGCCCTGTTAAATTTTGCATTAGTGTGATAAAACTATGCCAAGTGCAGATACCTCCTTCATAATTTGTATTATGTACGGCCTTATTTATTAGGAATCCTCTGAGAACACTTGACGGACCACGTCCTCTGAAGGAGGACATGGGAAGTGCTAGGACTTAGGAATGCTTCTAGGAGGTGGAGGAGTGTAGAAATGTGCTTGTGTCATGCCTTTTGGGTGACTGATGCACCACTGAGCACAGCACTTCTCTTTAATTGAAGCTTGCCAGCTTTGATATGACACTCATTGCTGTAAAATATGCGGCCTTGAGCATGCCTAGCAGTTCTTTAGTTTTTTGAAGATGATGGTTGATTTGCAGCTAAAAAGTATTGCCAGAAGACTTGAGTCACGTAGCAGTTGAATCATAAGAGAACATTTGGAAAGGAGTATCGGAAGGAAAACGTCTCCAGTCCGTTGCCATACAGTGACAATTGGCTTTGCATATGCATTCAGCATTTTACAAGAGGATTCCATTTAAAAGTCATATTTTTTCAAGAGAAAAAGTGGCAGGGTTAAAATACTGAGATTAATGTGCTTCATTGGCAGACCTTCCAACGAAGAAGCAGCAACTACAAGCTTTGAATCTTTTGGTTCTCCTTCTACCTGAAGCAAACAGAGACACCCTGAAGGTTAGAATTGTTAATAGTTTTTTTTTTTTCCTGTACAAATAAGAAAATTTTGGTGATTTCTCCTGAATTCACTGTAATGAATACCGTTGTCTTCTAACATTTCAACTGATGTGTGAAACATTATTATTTTCCTTTTTTTTTTTCGTTTCAAAGTTAATGTTGAAACTTGTGGGCTTTTGTTCTTTAAATCTTTTCATATTTCACAGAACTACAAAAAATATTTAGGAGCGTAGTTCCAAACATCCAAAGGGCTCTTTAGAGGGGGGCTTGAAAATTTTCCAAGGGATTGCAATAATAATCTCTCAGTGAGTGACCTATTCTGTTACAAGTTTGTTTCCTTCTTTGCATGAGTGTTCACTGATTATTTAAATGGGAAAAGGAGCAGTATTAGAATACTATGGTTGAGACTTGGCTTTTAATGAATGGCTTGAGCTCTTTGTTTTTATTGCCAGCTTTTATGTGTGCTGTTTGTTTCAACTCTCATTAAGCTAGAAATGTACACTTCCTCTTGATATTTGCAGCCCATTCCATGGAATCTTCCAGGCTGGGCTTGTGCTCTCATATCAAAGCTATTCATCTTCTCTCAGAACGTGCTTACTATTAAAATTGCTCCAAACAAAAATAAATCTGCAGGATTTGTGTAGGATGCAGACTCTTTCTATTCTGGGCAAAAATCCCATTAGTTCTTATTATATAAACATGCCTTCCTTTTTAAATGTATTTACTGTGTGGAAGCACTCAGGAGGGCTCCTTAGTTGAGTTGTAAATAACAAGGAGTGAGTTAGTTGAAGAGTGGCAGTTTCTAACGGCCTGCCTGTCATTCATAATTCAGTGCTTTCCACGAGCTGTGTACATGGCTGAGCTAGCCGCATGGAAACCAGGACAGCTGGCCTCATTGTGTTTGCTTTCAGTTTAAGAAAAGCCAACAGTAATGTTTTCAAAAGCAGCTTTGGGATGCTACCTATGCTCCGAAATAACAAGTCTTTTCAAACTTATACTGTGCGGGCCTTTAAAGTCACTTGAGTGTTTTTGAAAGGCTACCCACAAAACTAACTAGAATGATTTCCTTCGTTAGTTAAAGGAACAAAAACTTGCATTACAGCTTTCTGAGTAAATATAACCATACTTCCTTCTATTGATTGCTTTTAATATAGTTTTATTAGGAATAAAGCACCTTTTTCAGGGATGCATTTTATGACATTTCACTCTTTTTCATGTGTAGAAATAAGGTTCTACTTCTGCTGTTATTTCAGGTGCTGCTTGAATTCCTCCAAAGGGTGATTGATCATCGAGATAAAAATAAAATGACGCTGAAGAACGTTGCAATGGTGATGGCCCCAAACCTTTTCACGTTTCATGGGTTTGGCTCAAAGTCTGTTGAACAAAGCGAGTTTGTGATGGCAGCTGGAACAGCAAATGTCATGCGCTTTATGATTCAGTACCAAAAGCTTCTCTGGACAGTAAGTATTCTTTAGGGGGAAAAAATCATAACCTTCACGAACAAGGCATCTGAACAAAGGAGTAATGTGAACTATGAAGTTATTTCTGTGAAGCAAAGAAGGAACAGCCCCATCTTGCTGAATTTTTGCTCGCAGGTAACTCCTAAGGGAGTGAAGTAAAATCCTTACGCGTTAGGGTGGAATTAGCAGTGCTGGTTAGGGTGTTAATATTGCGTGTATGTAATGTATGAATTCAGAAGTAAGTCCTTGGGGGATAATGTGATTGGCCTATCACTGTACATTTTCATGAGGAATATATTCCTTTCTGCGTGGAGAGCTTTATCTCTTACCTTGCAGAAGATATGCTGTGTTGGTCCATTTCTCTTTCAGACCAAACTTCATATTATATAAGAAATGTTAAAATATGTCTTGGTAGAACAGGAACTTGAGCCATGGTCTCAAGCAGGCTCTCACAGAGGCTGCTTCAGGCTTTGTTGTCCATCAGCAACTTTAAACAATCTCGACCTTTTCATGGAAGGGATATTATCTGCATCGCACAGACTGTGCTGAATGAATGTTTCTGGCTGAGGAAAGTAGAAACTCCGTATAAGACATGATTCCACCTCTAATTCATTGAGAGCGTACTGTATGGCATGGAACATCACAAGTGCAAGATTTCTGAAGTATTTTCATAGCCTTACGTTATTTGAATCTTTAATTACTACAGATAATAGATACTATTTCCGTAGTTTTGCTTCATAATCTGTCAATTTGTTCTGATAGTTAAGGAAATGGTGTAGTTATTCATTCTTACTGCCTGTGTTTCTCTAGATTCCTAAGTTTATTGTTAACCAAGTGAGAAAACAGAACGCTGAAAGCCAAAAGAAGGAGAAAAAGGACAAAGCTATGAAGAAACTTCTGAAAAAGATGGCTTATGACCGGGAAAAACATGAGAAACAAGACAAGACCCCTAATGATGTAAGAAAAGATACGGTCTTAGCGATAAAAACTGTATTAATAAGACTCTCAGTTGAAAGCAATGGATCTAGCTGTATAGATACTGCTAAAAGGATTTTTTTAACACTTGTTTGACAGGGATTTTCAATAAGTAGTAAGTTAGTATGGCTTACATAGTTTACACCTTCCCAGCAAGACACGTTTTTGAGGATGGGTTGGCTGCTTGATTATAATTTTTATTTATTTATCTATTTATTGCACAGATTTTGCAAAACATTCGTATTCTGAAAAACAGTATCCCACAGATAGTTTTAGTCACCTGAAATCACCATAATTTCAGACATCTGAAGCAACAAGTTTTGTATTTGTATAAGGGACAAGTATTGTGACAACATTCACAGTTACTGTACTTAGGTTTCCGTGCGTTGTTGCCCAGTCAAATTCATAATACACTGTGTGTTTATTTGCTACTAGATTTCAATGTTTGATATTTAAGAGTCAGAAAAACCAAAGCTAGCGTTTAAGCCTTGTTTCTCATACAGGAGTTCCTGCAGCACTGACTTCTGCCTCAGTGAGCCTTTAAGTATTCCTTGTAAAGAGGAGCATGCTGGAGCATGCACAAATGAATAAGAAACATTGTGAAACTGATAAAGTCATTTATTAGGCAGCTACTGTCTGTATGTCCACTCACATGTTATCTCTCTAAATGCAGACTACTGTATATCTTTTGTTAAGTAGCTGACTTCTACCAGAGCCTTCGGTGGTGTGTAGGCAGATGCTTCAAGCTAACATTGTTCACATGTTTTTTAAAATGAAAAACTCCTCCTGTGACATTTTAGTAAGATTTTTTTTTCCTGTTCCTGAGGATTTTTAATTGAACGGTCTCCCCAACATGAAAACTCTTCTGAAAAGTTATCTCATGTAACTAGCAATTACTTAGTATTTATAATTTCAATTAAGTAAATAAGTACATTTTTTTTTTAGTTTTGGGGGCCTATACAACGTAGTGTCTTGTATTCATTCTTCCTTTCTGCCTGACAATGCATCTGACATACACCTGTATCTTCATAACATAACACAAATGGGTTTTAAATTATGTGAAAATATAAGCTTGTGGTTTGAAGACATATTCAAGAATCTGGTGAGTTAGAGACATCTTGTGGTTGCTTGTAAAAATGCATTAGCCAGAGTTGTCTTTTTTTTTAACAGTGTGTGTATAGTAAACTATTAAAGCTGTTAAGCCAGAAATTAGAGTAGGGAATATGAATAGGTTGCAATATCCCACCAGTCTGCTTGGTTTAGTCTTGCAAGTGTGTATATGTTTTTTTCCTTCTTTTTTTTTTTTTTTACAGTAGTAGATCATATTTTGTGCAGGTTGAAGCTTTTAGGGGCGGCTTTCTCTTAAAGGTTCAGGAAATAAATTTGAAGTATATAAAGGTGTACTTGGTAACTTGCTGGTAATTTTTAAGTGCCCATTTCGCATCAGAATTTTAAAAAGGGAGAAAAGAAGAGAGAGACCAGTGATGATGTATTTTCTAACTTGTTACACCTGCATATTTAAGGCCTTTTTATGCAGTAGCCTTAAAAATACCTAGTGAAGAATTCCTGTGGTGGAGAATGTTCATAAGCATCTTACAGGATATATATTTCCAATATTTTGAAGATAGTATTTTAGATGGCTAATGCAGAATTGAATCTCTACCATTTCAAAAGAAGATTAGTGCTGGAGTGTGCAAAAAAGTGGATTCTTCATACCATTGAAGCCAGTATGTGCTGCGGCCAGATTTTTCAGTATTCCTAACTCATTTTCTGTGAAGTATTTGACACATCTCTAAATGTTGTGTATGGCTTAATTCCTCAGACATCACTTGATCTTATTTTCATATCTGTTTATGAGAATATAGTTGAAGGAATCCACACACATAATCACAACTTATCTGAAATTTTAAAGTAAAGCTTTTTAATACTGATAGAATTGCTTTCATACTATCTTAATAAGAGGATTCCTTGCAAACAATTCAGCTGCTCTGATGAGCTGACACTTAAAAGAATGCTGCCATCACCTGTTCAGTGTAGAAATAACAGTAGAATCAACTGAAATAGGCAAATGATGCAGCTTTAAACAAAAACTTTTTTTCATTTGTTTGTTTTGATAATTCAGTTTGGTCTTTTATGCCACCTTAATCCACCAGAGAATTACAGCTGAAGTCTCAAGTAATACATTCTTGCTCAAATGTAAAGTTACTATTCTTGAATTTTCTTCAAGCTTTAGAGATCTCATGAGATTTTTCTGGAAAGAAAATTAATGGCAGTACTTTTCAGGAGCCCTGATCCAAGAGGAACCTGGTTAGTGGTACAAGGCAGTGCCAGGTATATCTCATACAGGATAGAGTAACTACCACATCCTCTAGCTATTGTTTGTATAACCTGTTTGCATTTTCACGGTATAACATTGCTGACTTCTGCTAAATTTCTGATCCACTGTAGTCCCAGATGATTTGCTACCTGCTAAATTGTTTCTCCTTGTATAGTTGTATAGCTGATTCTTCCAAAGTAGGTGCAACACTTTGCTGTTGTTCTCTTTGAACTGCATCACATTTTTGGACTTTCAGTTGCCCACTTAGCAAGATCATTTTGAATGCCAGTTCTGTTCTTCAAAACATTTGTGCCCTGTTCTTGCTTGGTAGTGTTTGCACATTTAATAACCATATGGTCTATTCTACCACCTGAGTCACTAGTGAAAACAGTCATTTAATTCCTGTCTTCCTGAAGTCTGAGGAATACTTCAGTGTGTCATGCAAACTGGAACAGGAGAATCTAGAAGAGACCCACTCCAGAACTCATAGCCAAAGAGCTGTGGTTCTTTCATATCGTAAAAACTAAAGTCCCTCTGAGAAAGAAAGGGTTGAAATGAGATGAGTACCGTGCAAGCAAATGCAGGTGCTATGCCAGTGTATTTTTACACAAACTGATAAGGTCAGTTCTCTTTTCAGGTCCTTGAACCTTGTGTGGCCTTTGAGCGTAACTTTTCAATGTTGTAAGCCTCATCTGGAGAGCACTTGTGAGGCAGGAGGGGCACTTAATTTTACTGACCAGGTTAGGTGCCCTCATGGCCAAGAAGGCCAATGGGATCCTGGCTGCATCAGGGGGAGCGTTGCCAGCAGGTTGAGGGAGGGGATCCTGCCCCTCTGCTCAGCTCTGGTGAGGCCGCACCTGGAGCACTGGGTGCAGTTCTGGGCTCCCCAGGACAAGAGGGACGTGGAGCTTCTAGAGAGGGTCCAGTGTAGAGCCACGAAAATGATTAAGGGACTGGAGCATTTGTCATATGAGGAAAGACTAAGTGAGCTGGGCCTGTTTAGCCTGGGGAAGAGAAGATTGAGAGGGGATCTGATCAATATGTATAAGTACCTGAGGGGAGAATGTAGAGAAGATGGAGCCAATCTCTTCTCCGTGATGGCCAGTGACAGGACAAGGAGTAATGAGTACAAGTTGAAACACAGGAAGTTCCCTCTCCATGTGAGGAAGAACTTCTTTCCTGTGAGGGTGACAGAGCCCTGGAACAGGCTGCCCAGAGAGGCTGTGGAGTCTCCTTCTCTGGAGATCTTCCAAACCCGCCTGGATGCCACCCTGTGCCACATGCTCCGGGTGTCCCTGCTGGAGCAGGGAGTTGGACTAGAGGATCTGTGTAGGTCCCTTCCAACCTCAAGCACTCTGATTCTGTGACCTCACTCTTCAGCATGTTGTCAGTCCCTTTCTAGGTGTTTGGCTTGTACACTGTAATGTGGCCTTCTGGCTTGGATGGTTTGAACTGTCCAGGCTGAGGCTAGTTCCCTCTGCAGCTCTGTGCTCCTTTTTTGTGGTTGCTGTGACTTTATGGCCCCATGACCCTGCACTGAGAAAAGTGCTGGGTATCTGTTCTTGCTGTAGCTAGGCCCCACAAGCACACTGCCCAGCTGAGCACGTATCCTCTGTAGATGGAGGTGGTGAAAGGGGCAAAATGCAGTCATTTGGCGGGCTAGTTTCCCCTCGATGCAAAATCCTTGTTTGCTTCCATCTGTGACCTTAATGTTGGAGCTTTATGGATTTTTCTTGTTCCTTCTCTCATATACATAAGGCAGGTAGCTTTTAAAATATTTCATCATATGCCTGATGGGAGGCAGGAGGGGAGGAGGAAGACCTGTTGGAAAATTTCCATTAATTTCATCTGAGACAAAATGATACAGAATTGAATACTAATATAAAAGCTGATTTAAATTTACCATACTGAACCTCATAAAATACCTATTAGGCACGTGCGTAAATATCCTTTTTTTCTCTTCAAAGTTACCGTTCTTGTTGCCAGAAAGTGTGACCTCAGTAGGTTGGAAGGAAACAGCAGGTTGGAAAGAAACAAAACAGGTTTAAGCAGGAGTTGACTTTTTACGAGGTGGCTACAGATATTTGTTTCCATAGATGGTGGCTTTAAAGCACACATTAGACAAATTTACATTTTCGCTTTTTGAGATCCATTGCATCCTTACAAGTCTTTGATTCCGTGATTATTATGAAGCAAATGTTCAATTTGCCGATTCAATAATGAGCCTTTAGTTTCCTCAGGAAACTGTGCTTTTGATACTGATCACATTTAAACTTGTTCTATATTAGTTTAACTTGAATGGCTTCAGAAGAGCTATTCTAGACTCACTGGTGCCCACATTTGTCCATTGATTATGGAAGAATAAATGTTCAGCTTTACAATTGCAGTTAATGGAGGAGGGGGAGAATGAACTGTCATAATCAGCCTTGACTACTGGTATTTTTACATTTCTTTGCCCACCAAAATGAATACATCTGGGTAAATGGTAGTGTAATACGAATAGAAAAATATCTGAAGATTTGCAGGAACAGAAATTAGGATCTTATTCACAAATAAATTATGCCTTTTGTATCTTCAAATGTCATGTACTGCCAGTTGAACAGAGGAAAAAAAAACAGTCCTTTGGAGTCCTCCTTCTCTATAACTAATATGATTGATATTCATCATCATGGGTTTCTGGATTGAAATAAAATACAAATCCATTATGTAGTCAGACCTGCTGTTTGACTAGCTGAATATATTCTGGAGAATAAGAAATGAGGATGAAAAGCTGCACTGGTGAATATCTGTGTTTTAAAAGGAAATGATGTTAGAAAAGAGGAATCACTTAAAGAAGACTGACCCACGAATATGTTGTGATTTCTTTCTGACAGCAAATTCAGGTGAAATGAAACTGGAAAGACTTCTGAGAAGAGGGGAGGGAGGACAGGCTGCCTGGCTTTCAGGCATACAAGTCCTGTCCACATCAGTTTCCTACGCTGTGTAACCGAAATGGGTTCTTAATACAGAAGTTATTGTTATCAGTAAGGTCTTTGAAAAATAATTCAGCGCTACTGTTCATTTGTTCTAAAGTTCTTCCTACCATTAAAAAGAGGTTTGAAGGTCTGATATCATTTAATAAATCCCTGCATAGTTACCATGTTTCTGCAGCGCAGCAGACAGTAGTTAGGCATACTTGCAGAGCACTGTACTAACTTACTTATTCCATGCTGCATTTTGAGAAACTCCTGAAAGCCAGCAGTTTCCTGCTAGCAGCTTCCTTCCAATATCGTTATTGCTTTGCAGGCTGATGTTCCTCAGGGAGTGATACGGGTGCAAGCGCCTCATCTTTCCAAAGTTTCCATGGCAATACAGCTGACAGAAGAACTGAAAGCTGCTGATATAGTAGCCAGATTTCTCAGCCAGAAAAGGTACGAACATGTTTTTGTTTCACTAGCATTTCAGCACAAGTGACTTTTCTTATGTTACATGAAGAAAAAAAAAGTTTCAGAATAGTTGGAATCAAGGTGAGGTCACTGAACTTTTGGGTTAAACTTAGCCTGCTGGAATACATGCTTGAGGAATTAGTGTTCCTAATCTTCTAAAGCTAATGAGGCCTTCAGGATTATGTGAGCACCCTTAGAAGAAAATGAATTGCTGTGTGTTTAATTGGGCCTGGAATACTTTTCTAATTTTCTGGAAAGAATTAACCGAGAAAATACGTTTAAGAATCAAATATATGAAGAAAAGAGGAAAAAAAGGTATTTTGTAAAAATTGCATTTATGTATTACAGCAATCTAGGTATAGGAATATAAATGTGAGAAAATGTCATGCATGTTCAGTGATTTAAAAGGAAAGCTATTGAGTCATCCAAATCCACTGAGAAAGCAAAATGATTAGTTAAGTCTTTCTATTTACTTACCTGTATATAATACCTATTTCTTTGTATACAGGAGCAAAATATGAGTAGAATTTTAATACAAAATAACATTTAACACCAGCATTTTGCATCTTAGCATTTTCCTAAAGTTATTTGTGCTAGTGTGGCACTTTAGTTGAGATTAAGGAACAATTTCTTCCTAAATATTGTTTTCAGAGGTTTAATACTTCTGACAAAAAGTTTTTTTGATGCACTTAAGCATATATATGAGAACAGTGAGAAAAAAAAATCCTTTTGTAATTGGGANTACTTCTGAAAAAAAGTTATTTTTTTGATGCACTTAAGCATATATATGAGAGCAGTGAGAAAAAAAAAATCCTTTTGTAATTGGGAGATTTGTTCTTCTACTTTCCATTTTCCCCTTCTTTTAGTTATAAGAATATGATTTTGCTTACCAAACTGTGAGGCTATTCAGAAATATGAGTTGGGTGAGGGGAATATTTATTGTGAAAATGAAAAAATAAGAATAAGAACCAGGTACTTGCTAATAAAGATGAAATTGTTTTCTGAAGACCTAGGTTTCTTCATGTCTGTCATATTTTTCTGTTACTCATTTGTTGGACTACTCATTTTCACTAGTGTGCAAGGGTGTTCTTACTCATTTTTGTATCAGTAAATGAGTAAAAACATGAAGAGATGTGTTGGTACACTGTTGACTTTAACTAGTGCAACTTCTCTTGGACATGCTTAAGTGGCTCTTAAGTGATGATGTACAAGCTCTCTGGCAGTTGAGTTAATCATTTTGTTTTGTTCCTGACAGTGGAAATGTGCAAACACTCAAGAGAGAAGAGGTATTTCTGTATGAAATAGGAGGAAATATCGGTAAGAATGGTTTCTGAACAGCTTCTTTTGTCCTTAGCACTTTGTCCATGGACTTCCCCGCGGTTGCATGCTGATATAAACAGGAGAGGAATTTGCCCCTTAAAGATTACCGTGAATCAAGGGGGTGCTCTTTCAATCCATATATTAGCTCAAGCTCACATGTCACCATATCAGTCCAGAGCTAGCTGACAGAGACAAAAATTGCTGTTATGGAAGGAGAAGGGACTGCATGTAACTAGGAAATTTTTTTACTTTTCCCTAATCTGCAGGTCTGACCTCTTTGGAGCAATGTCCAGAGCTTAAATCTACCTCGTTTTTTTTTATTCTCTTTCCAAATATTTCTGTTTATCCAGAGCTGACTGTGATAAAGCTGAATTCAGGTAGAATAGCATTTCCTCTATTCCCATCCAGACAAACCTGTGCAGAGGTAATTCGGAATATTTTTTCTGTTTGTTTGTTTTCCCCAGGTAATTAGCAAACATCTGAATGGGAAAGAAATGTTTAAAGTTTAGATGTGATGATGGGCTTAGTCCTGACATGTATTTTCTTTACAGCCAAGTTTTTTGAGGGTTAAACCATTTTTATTCAAGTCTGTGGTTCACCAGTGCTGATACCAACAGAGAAGGTTAACCTTGGGGACAGGGAAGAAGAAAAGCTGGTGTGATCATCGTTAGTAATATCTTATTATCTCTGCTAGAGGAAGGCAGCAATTGTTCCAGGTGAACCTGATATGTATATACAGTGAAGAAACACAGAAAAGTTGGACAGGAATGTGCCTGAAGTTCATCTTATTCATCTCTTTGAATTGAGGCATAATAAATGAATTTGCAGCCCTTCGTGCTCTGCATTTGAGTGTTTTGTACAAGTTCCTATGGGGAAGTCACTGCTAAAATGGAAAGAACCTAATCTTCTGGCGATGAAACTTTCCAACTGTTCGTCTTTCTTGCCGTGTGTAACCACTGATTAAAACAAAGAATAGATCAGCAAGGTTACTGCCAAAACGTTATTTGAGTGCAGTTCTGAAATTTTCTTTAATGAATGCAGAGGTATTAGGAATCTGTTTCTAATCACAGTTTTATTCACATGGTGAGCAAATCAAAAAAAAAAATGGAAAACAGTATTTGATTGGATTTACATTTTTCTCTACCAACTGTGGATTATTAAAGTTTATCTGAAGTTATAAAATCCCATGAAGGTTCAGTACATCTGCACACTGCAAATTTTAATCCTGTATGTAATTGCTACTTTTGGCACTTTTCCCTGTACCCAATCACTACTTTAAATTAATTCAAATGTTTTGGTATCTCAACTAGAAGACTTAAACAGAAATAACACTTTTCTATTTCTGTGTTACGTTTTTTTTTTTAATTTTTTTCAGTAAGTCTGAAGGCAGAAACAAACAAAAACCTAGAGATATTTGGATGCTTGATTATTATATTACCTATTTGTTTGTATAAGCAGTATTTACCATGCCTGTTAAAGTAGTTTGTGTTCCTAGCCTTGTATGACATTTTTAAAGGAAGGGAGTGTGGATTTTTTTATTATTATTGTATAGAAGTGTTAACATTGTAGAAAAAAGTCTGTAACAGAATTCCAGTGAACCTGAAACAAACTAGAATTACATAAAATATGTGTGTCTCTTAGAGCATAGATGTTGCTGGTAACAGACGCATTTTCAGTTGTTACGCGATAGGATGAAATACTTAAGAAGCCTGAATAGGGTGTTATCAGAGCACTTCCGTTTTAGTTAACTCCTATAAATACTAGTCCTAATCAATTTAGCAAATGCTCTTAAATGCATGGAGCAACTCCCTGACTTTGAAGGCTTAAGTAAATATATGTTCTGATCTTTACTGTTTGTAGCTTTTCTGTTACTGGCTCTGACACTCAGCCTGGTGTGACTGACTGGTGTAGGGGGAGCCCAAAAGCAGGCAGGCTCAGCAGACCCACATGCCTTTACTTAGGCTCCTAAGGGCATCGCGAGCAGTACCGCGATCCTGTCCCCTGCCAGAGCTGCTGCAGTCTCGGGACGTGTTTTGAGTACTGAGTGCGCTGTGGGGCTCCAGGGCCGTGAACAGGACTTCTGTCCCGCTGAGCGGCCAGGGCTGGACAAGGCCATGAGCCGCCGCTGTCCCTGAGCTCGCACCGCCTCAGCGTGTTGAACAGCAGGGCAGGTAGGCCTAGCTCAGGAGCGTTGGGGTGGGCTGGCCTAAAAAGCCTGAAAGGAAAACGGCCGTGAACTGTTGAGGAGAGGGATGGAGGGAAACAGAGCGGGGAGAGGCTGGTGCAGCGAGCAGGCAGCCCAGCCAGCTGGCGGGTGGTCTCTGCTCGTCTTCCCCTCGAGCCGTGAGTGTCCTGGGAGTGTCTGGCCGGCCAGTTTGGGGGCCACCAGCCACTACCAAAACACTTGCACGGTGGACTAGGAGAGGGGCCGTGTCACACGAGACGAGGCACTCTGCCCGTGAGAGAGCGGGATGTTCTCTCACCGCGCGTCCCGACGGACCAGCATGTGTCCTCATAATAGCTGTTAAACATAAATCAGTTGTTTACTGTGGCAAGAATTTTGAAAATCTGTTTATTTATTATGGTACTAACATAACCACACTTTCTCTTTACTAGGAGAGCGCTGCCTTGATGATGACACCTACATGAAGGACCTATACCAGCTCAACCCAAATGCTGAATGGGTTATAAAACCTAGGAATAGCTAAGCTCACAACAGATGGCAAAGGAACAACTTGTGGACTTACTTTTTAATGCTGGATGTTTCAAAGGGATAGTGTGTCCTTTCACCACTGAAATTTATTTCTACTGTATTGTATATAAATTAACAGAATCTTACCTAGTTGAAAAAAGAAAAAGGAAATGGATACACAACAGTGATTACTAGTAAATTTTCGCTTTTACTTACAGCAAAATATTGGAGAGAGAACAATTTTCCCACTCATATTTGGAATGAGACTAAATAAGTGAGATATTTTAATGGAACTAATCTACCATAATGATACTCCCATCTGGTAGATCTTGTTTCAGAAGAATTTACTTTTCAAACAGATGTTTAACCTTTCTATGTTAGAGATCTACAATCTGTTTGTGTAGAAGTGTGTGTTCATACAGGTTTTTACAATGTTAGTGCACTGGAGAACCAAATTTGCATCAGCAGTTCTGAATGGTACAGTATTAAAAGTACTTAAAACCAGTCACATGAATTTCCGAAGTATGAAATGCACAGGAAACAACTGCAGTGCAATATATACTGTCTTTGTCTTTGAAAGTACTATTTTTTTTCACTTTTTAGGTAAAGTTTGATAAAAACTATTTAAAGACAACTGTGAAAAATGCTTTCTATACAGCTGTTTCGCTAGATCTTTTTAATATTTTTATTCTTATTCTGGGTTTTTGATTGTATTTTTTTAAAAAATACGACAATATGACAAGGTGAGTCATTGTAAAACTCACCACTCTTGGCATTTCCTTTCTGGAATATTGTCATCCACTAGAAAGACCTTTATTTTTTCAGCAATTATATGTGGCCATGCTGCATACACTGGTTTAACTTTTCTTGAACATCTCATAGACTGCAAAGCATTCTGTGAACTGCCAAAAAATGCCAATTATTAGCAGAATACAAACTTTCAGCATGAGTAAAACGACTGTGGAGAGAAACTGTAGCCCGAATTTCATAGGTCTTCATTTTCAGACCTTTCACTCAAAATAGATGTGAGGGTTTACTGTGGAGTTTGCCCATGCTTTGGGGGTGATGTCTCAACCTGACTACCATTAGCTTTATACCTGATATCTCAGGGTGGACAAGCTAGAAATCAAATTCTGATTTCCCCTAGGCTGGTTGATGCAGTCTAAAGCACTTAAAAAAAATTAGTCCACGGGGAAAACTGTTGCAAATCCTCCTCTTCGTAGTGAAGGACTGCAAATTCCCCGTGGAATTCACTGATGGTGAATTACAGATGGACATAATCCATTGCAGGGCGAAGGGCTGTGGACTGCAGCTGCAGAGACCCAGCCCTGCAGCAGTACTTGGGGCCCGCCAGCTTGTGCAACACTTACCATTCATTTGTAAACTAGCTCACCCACGCTTAAATGCTCACACCTGCACGCTGGCGACTGGAGAGAGCAACTGTGAAATTATACCCTTGGAGCTAAATATTTTCTTTCGGTGCACATACAGACTTAGGCTAACCTCGTAGGGAGTATTTTACATCCAGTCAAGGCTCAAATTATTATTATTTTTGACTTGATCAAAGCCACTCATGGGAANGACCTCGTAGGGAGTATTTTACATACAGTCAAGGCTCAAATTATCGTTATTATTATTATTATTATTGACTTGATCAAAGCCACTCATGGGAAAAGAAGGGGCCTTACTGTTGAGTGTTGGTACAGGCCCCAATAACAGACTAGGTTGCTCGGTGATGCAAGTAAAACTCTGAAAGGTCACAGTAAAAAATGAGACGCAGCGCATGAACAATTTGGGGGGGCATAAATATTTATTGGCTCTTAAAAGTCAAGGCTCTGTTGTTATGGGAAGGAAGTATTGTACTGAAAGCAAGCAGGAGGTAAAAATACCTCATGGGGGTATTGTGGTAATATGACTGTCCTGGTCTTGACGCCCCATGTCACGGGGTGCCCCTATGTGGCATTGCCCGGTGCCATTACGGGCAGAGCCCCGAGGCAAATCGCTTTTGTCAGCAGAACAAACCTGCTTCCTGTCCTTTAAATGTAAGGAAGAGAGTAGAAAACCTGTGCAGTGCTTACGCAAATATTTATGAAGCTCATGTAATAAGTGTAAGGTGTTTTTGTCATGTAGAAATGCCGAAATGTGTGTTCCTAGTACTTTGTAGTTTCTGTAAAAATTACTTGTTACTGGAACTCTAGATGTTGTTTTAATCAGGAGCAAAGTGCAGATGATAGGAACAGCTGTGTAGTCTCAGGATAAAATTACACAGGACTGTCCTGTGGCTATGATCACTTAAATAACTTTGTTTCTGGTTTAGTGCCATTATGCCATTATCTTTTTTTTTCTTTTTCTTTTTTTTTTTTTTTTTATTTTAAAAAATTTTTTTTAATTTAAAAAGCTCTTTTGTAATTAAAGGTTGTTTTCTGAATTCTCATGGGACTGGTATGTTTGTGCGTAGGACGGACACGAACGGCAGCGAGCGCTGCTTGTTGACATCCCGCAAGGTACCGTGGCAGGTAGCGCACGTTTGTGCGCCTAAAAAAGACTGAGTCGCGTGTTGGGGTGCAAGCAGTCTTGCCAAAACAGTCTGCTGGGAAGGGAGGGGAGGGAAGAGGAGGGCTTAATGGGCTGAAATCCGGCCATGTCTAGCGGAGCAGCTCCAGCGTGGCAGTTTCCTTGAGACAATTCAATATGGGGCAGAACGACTACTGAGCACTGAAGGGGCGCAGCGGGGACATAATGTTTTTATCCAGTGAGCACCCACTGGGAAGGAAATGTCTTTGGAAGCCCTGCTGAAGGCTTTTTCCAGTCCATTATTTCTTAGTCAGATATTCCTCTTAAGAGCGCTAGCCCTGTTCAATAAAATATGCCTATTGGTAAGTGGTAGGAGTTACGCTGCAGCAGAAGGCTAACTGGTAAACCAAGACGTTCTAAAGGAATGCACTCCTCCTGCAACACACCGAAATATCCCTCACTGCCAGGACTGTACATGCAGGTTTTTAAAGGGATGCAGCCACTCAGAAGGCCTGAAACATGTATGCTGTAAAACTACAGTGATTTTTATAACAAGTTTTATTTATATGGAACAGTGCTGAAGATCTTTAAACCAGTGTTTGCATTTGCACACAGCATCTGCAGCAGGTAAGTACTCACCCTCTCCCCTTAACAGATGGGAAAACTAACTGGCTGGCATGGACCCAGAAGTTTGATAAAGTCTGATTTGTGGAAAACCATATCTAGTCATACAAACACTATTTTTAAAATCCACAGTATTGCCAATAACAGAAGTTCAGCAATTGCAAACCTGGCTACAGGGGACAGAGCTGTTTTAATAAATGCCGTGATTTTTAGCCTGGTTTCCAACGGAAAGGTGTCTGGGGTAATCTCGCTGCCTGTGTGCGTGCTCCCCTAATTACTTTTGAAGCTGTTGGCAGACTTCAATCATTTCTGGCAAATGGAGCAGGGGGTGAGAAGGGAGGGATGTCTCAAAAATAATTAAGTTCCTACAGACTTCATAGAACTAGGCAACTGGAAGGAAGGCAGGCAGTGAAGCCATTTGATCAGAGGAGAGGTGACAGAATAAATTCTGCATTTATTTATACACTAGACCAGATGCAGGAGAGCAAACACGCACACGCTCTCGCCATGGAAGGAAGTTGCGGTCGAAGCTCACGAGCAGCCATGGGAAGTTAGCGTTGCTCCTTGGCATGCTCGGGGAAACCCTTGCTTGTGTTGCCTTCTGACTTTGGACTTTGCTCACTGACCCCGCACGAGTCGTTCTTGCTGTTAATGCTGCAGTAGGTCTCATGCTCTTGGTTTTATGGGGCAGCTTTTCCGCAGCTTCCGACTAGTACAGCTTATCCCATTTCCTATCCCTTTGGGGTCAGCAACTACATGAGCCCCTTGCGGGAGCTCTGCAGTTGACGGGCTTCACGCAGGCTGGGAGGTGGGTGCTGTTGCTTCAGTCCCATCTCTCCCTTTGTAGGTCTGTTGGGAATTACTTGCATCCCGGGCGAAGATCACATCAGATCTAAAACATATCAGTATAAAATGGTAACCTGCCCATACAAGATTTATCCAGATCCACAACCCCTGCAGCCCTGGGCACTCCTTCATTACTTACTGATGTCTGCATTTCTGGGAACCCCTTTGATCCTTGATTCTCTGTGGTTCTGTAAAACCAGTCAGCGCTGTTCAGCCGTGCTGTGGTGCTGAGGTCTGATTTTGTCTGCTAAGTGAGATTCTTCCTTCATCTCCATAATACCTTCCTGTTGATCCTGTTTTTCTTTTGGTTTAATGGGGATCAGTTTCTCTGAAACAATGTGATCGATCACCTGCTGACAGTTTTTAGATCAGGTCCTGCAGTTAAGTCAGTTCTGTGTTTCTTTCCATTTCTTCTGTCTTCAGCGAAGTGAAACTGCTATCTCGTTATTACATTAATATATGTTTGCTGCCTGTTTTAATTCATGGCTTCATTTTTGAGGTGGGAGAGAGCATTTTGGGGAGTAGTGGAGGATCATTCCCGTGACATGCACGTCTCTGTCGCCTCGTCTGAGCGATGCTGCGGTGGTACCAGATCTCCGTGAGCTGCCACAGGCGGCGACACGTTGGTTCCCCGACTCCGAGCGTGACCTCCCCGACTTCGGCGCCTCTCGCTGCGCTTCGCTCTGCTCTTCACCGCGCCGCCCGCCGGAGCTGGCGCCGGCGCCGCGGTAGGTGGCAGCCTTGCGCCGGCGCCGCTCGCGCCGCTCCGTGCGCGCGGCGCCGGGNGGCGGGAACGCGGCGCGTGCGGCGGGGGGGGCGCTGCCCGCCTGCTCGCAAGCAGTGCCCGGGAGCGCGGGAGCCGGGAAGCGTCACAGACACCCGGGGATCTCGGGAATATCTGAAAGCGTGTAACAGTAAGAGNGGCAGTGCCCGGGAGCGCGGGAGCCGGGGAGCGTCACAGACACCCGGGGATCTCGGCAATATCTGAAAGCGTGTAACAGTAAGAGACTGTATGTTGGAGAAGGTGAGAAGTTAGAGTATCTAACAGTGTTCTAAATATATATATATATATATACGTATTTTTTTTTCATCTTTACTAGTAATCCCGTTTTCATTCCTATCAGCTTTTGTGCTGCCCAACCTATCATTTGCACTAAGAATTGTTTGACTTCCTAGACTGACAATTTTTTTCGCCCTTCACACCAGAAGGTGCATCCTTGAGGGTGACAGAGCCCTGGAACAGGCTGCCCAGAGAGGTTGTGGAGTCTCCTTCTCTGGAGATCTTCAAGACCCGCGTGGATGCAGCCCTGTGCCACGTGCTCTAGGTGGCCCTGCGTGTGCAGGGGGGTTGGACTAGATGACCTCTAGAGGTCCCTTCCAATCTTAGGCATTCTGTGATTCTATGATCCATCTTATACAACTTTGCAGGGTCCAGTTGTCTGGACGCTGAAAAGGGTTAACACTAAAGCTGAGAATAGCAAACTTCGCAGTAGGATCTCACGAGCTCGTGTGAATTACTGACGTAGGTAAACCTCGCTCCTTGTCAACACATGCAAATGCAGGACTCACTCCACACGACCTATGAGAAATGAGGGGGCACGTAGTTGCTCAGAAACATTTCATTGTCCGTCTGGGATTCCAAACCCTGCGTTGAATTAGCAACTGGAAACTGGTTTGCTGCTTATTCATTCTTTCCTAATTTGTGAAGAGGTTTCTGATTCAAATCTTGCCTTCTGCTTTTGGATTAACGTGAAATTTAGTAAGTTTAATCTAATTTAATTCTCTTGATTATTTGCCGGTATGTTATCCTTAAAGCAGGTGAGTTCCTAAGTCCTTATTCCGGATGCTCATCCCTCACTGTAAAGAAGTGGTCCTCACTCATGAGTCTGGTTCAGCCTGTGTGAACGCAGAGTTTCTTACCACAAGAAGCAGAGCCTGGGTAGGTGAAATGCTGCTGAGGCTCACGTTGTGGTGGTCTGCATCTGCGAAAGACAGAGCTGAGAAATGCCCATCTCAGTATTCGAGTCTGGCCCCTTCTGTACAGTTTCATACTTATTCAGTATGGGTTTTTTTTTTCTATGACTGTACAATTTTGGAATGTAGCCAGATGACATCCATCTAAGATGCTGGTTTTTGTTTAAAGTACTTTAATCTTGAAATAAGCAATCTCTTTTGGGGTATGGTAAGGGTGATTAGAGATAGAACAACTTTTTGAGATCATTATTGTGCATTCTCGGAGTCCTGGCAAAAAGTCTGTACAGGTTCTTTTAACCTGCCATGCTGAAGCGGAAAAAACAAAGATATGATTCTCTTCTCTTTTGGTTTAGAAATGAGATAATAATTAGGATTTGAGATACCTTTTTACAGTACAATAAAAGATAGGGTAGAAAATATACTATGCAAAAATCTTGTCTCTAGCTATTCAATATTTTCCACTAAATGGTTACATTTTTCTTTGAAGATCTTTATAGAGAAGGTGTTCTGGTTTTGTTCCAGCTGCGTCTTGGCTAGACAGTAGGGGAAGATGTGAAAAAGATATTCTGAAAGAAAAGTCTTATTGTTAAGAGTATTGTTAAGGTAACAATGATGGGCTCGCTTGTGAGCGTGAAATGGAGTATTTTAAAGTAGGATTCTTATTTATACCAGTTCCTTTCAACCCAAGAAGCTAGGAGAGTCAACTGTGTAAACCAAAAGTTTCTGTCATTCATGCCGAATTGTTTCACTTTTGAGGTCTTCCTAAGAAGAGTCAAAAGAAGGGAGTACTCATCTCCCTGATTACTTTGGAATAAGAAAGTAATCTGCTCTAGGTCATGTTGCCGTCACTCAAACACAGTCTTGAGAGTAGTTTGGCTTTATATTCTTTTTAAAAGTTGGTAATTTTTCTTCTTTTAAGACTATCAATGTTGGGAATAGTGAGAAAAATGCTGCAAGAGTATAGTTGGAAGAATCTTTCTACAGAACCAAAATATGGATATTTTGGGGATTAATTAAGCTTGAATACAATAATCTGCTCCTGAGTTTTTTTCCAAAGAATTTAAGTTGCTTATAACAAATCAGTTTGCATCAAGATAAAAGGAATTGAGTAACTTGTTAAGCCAGTGATAGACAGTTGATAAAGCTAAGAAAGAACTGACTCTTCCTCCAAGACACCTTTAGCTGTGACATAGTGCAAATTCTAAAAACATTTGTTGGGATCTTAGGGAAAATAAAAGAACACATAAATAATACTGAATAGCTAATAATATAAATAAATAGCATAATTTAATATGCTGCTAGTGACTTGATTATTGTTCTGGCTCTGTTTATGAAGGGCTGTCTCACTATTGTGAGAGATATTTAGTTTTGCAGAATATTGTTCCAAAACAAATTTCTGAATATTTCATTCATAATTGCAGAACGGTAGCAATACTGAATAAAGTGGCTATTTTTCTTTTATCATTACCTTTAGGTATTTTTATGACCTCCCAGTCTTCTAACACTACTCAAGCAATTAACAAGACAGAAACAAAAGATAAAATGTATATCCTTTACGGTGTTTTTATCCAAACAAGCATGATTTAAGGGGGAGCTGGTGTTTCTCAGAGCTCCAACGAGCGCTCATGAGCATGGGGAAGTCTCCTGGTACAAACGTAGGCGTGTTGCTGCCTCAAGTGTGTACATATAGGTGCTGAAGCAAGATGCCCTGCTGCTTGAGCACTGTCGAGTGAGTGTGAAGTGTCTGTGTATTTGAGGAGTGAAGCTACATCATCCACATCACTACTAGAGTCAGCGGAGTAATTAACACCAGCTGCTTCATCATAGTCTCGCTGGATTTGGTAAGCTTTGATTAAGAGTTTCTAGCTGCCACCTCAGTTTGCACGTCCCTGTGCACTTCTGCTTTGTGCCTCACCCTCTCACCACTGATCTTTAATCAAAGTTCAGATAAGCCTTCAGATAAGTGTTTCAAGAAAGTGCTACAATAGTAGGAACAACCATGCTGGGTCAGATCAAAGGTCTGTTTAGTATCATTATCTGCTTGTCTCTGGCAGTTGCTTGTAGTGAGTGGATGCTTAAGGAAGGACTGAAGAATGGGACAAGCATATAGTCACAACTTCCTGCTATAATTTCTTTTTAATATAGTTAATATATAGTTTATATACAGTTTACGTGCAGTGTCCATGTATTCAGTAGCTACTGATGCGATTGGTGAAGTTTGCTTCCACAAATTTTTGTGATTGCTTTTTGAACCCCTGTAATGGGGCACTTAGCCACGCCTGTGATTCTCTAAACTTCTGGCATTCTTTGGGCCCATTCCAGGAAAGGGGTCTCTCCTGCCCAGTGAACAATCCTACCTCTTTATTGTTGCTTTACCACTTGAGATTTTGTAGGCCCTCTTGGTGGTCTATATTTTGTCCCTGCTTGAAAAGTTACAGTTCTTTTTATTGTCCCAAATGTACCTTCCATTCACATGTTATCAGGAGGTGAGTGGAGGTACCATGATCTATGCAGTATTTTGTTGTTGCTTTATTCTCTTTTCCCTAATGATTTTTTTTTCCTGCTCTTAATCACTGAGTTGACATTTTCTTAGAGCTATCTGTATTAACCAGTGATCTTTCCTGTCTGGTAGCAGACAGTTCAGAGTTCATCACTGCATATTCAGTTTTGGACATTTCCTCCCTCCGCCTCATATTCATTGCTTTTTTTTAACAACACTGAGTTTCATCTGTCATTTTACCACTAGTCAGTCAGTATCACGCGGTCCATCTGGAGCTCTTCGCAGTTGGCTTGTTTCTTCACAACCTTCTGTAATTCAGTATCAGCAACCAACTTTATCACTTGATTTATTGACCTCCACTCTGGATCAGTTGTGAATATGGTGAGCAACACAGCCCATAGTGCTCTACTGCCTACAACAGGACAGTGCATTTGTACCTATCTTTTCTTTTGCTGTTGTTCATCCATGAGCAAGCACTCCTTCCTCCTCCCCTCTCCCACCAGCACCTTAATTTATTAATTAAGAATTTTGATACAGATTTTTTTTGAGGGGAGACTTTTTTTATCTACTTGTTTATGGGCTTCCTCAAAAACTCTGGTAGGTTCATGAATCATGACTTCTTTTTATAAAAAAAAAACCCAACCCTGTCATCTACAGTAATGGATTACTACACTTAACAGTCTGACTGTGTCATATTTGAATTCCATTACAATTTGTGGGTGAAGACCATCTGGTGCTGGTACCTGGGGAGTGTTAATTTACTCATTTTGTGTTGCAACCTTTTACTGAATCTCAATTTCAGACAGTTCCTCCAAAATCACTCCTGTAGCTCCTGAAGAGTTCATATGCATGAAGAAGATGCATTTTTTTTCTGTCATGGTCTCTTATTTTGTCACTACATTTACACATTAATTAACAATCCTACAAATTTTCTGTCATACCTCCTACTCTTGAGAAAGGACTAACTATTTTTTTTCTCTTCTAGCAAAGGAAAAACTTTTTTTGTCGTTGTTGTCTTCATACTATAATCTTTCTCAAAACATTACAGACAGTGGTCTTTTTTTTTTCTCCCCACTTTTTTTTTCCTTTAGCTGTTTTCCTCACTTAGTCATGGCCTTATATTCTCAAAGGATACCTTCGGGTAGATTGAATAAATAACAAAAACAATAAATGAAATCAGAGAGTTTCTATTACAGTATTAGTAAAACTATTATGCTTGAACCAATGGCTGACTCCGCCTCACTCTCAATTTCTTGTTTTTCTTTTTTTCATGACTTCT
>VWPW01018086.1:0-23249 GCA_013389825.1 Crypturellus undulatus
CTGATTTAATGGGAACATGATCAAATCATAGGACAAATGCATCGGCATCATCTTCCTTTTCATTTATGAAAGATTATGTATACCTCAGTTACTAACATGATGTGCTCTCCTTTGAGGATATTCAGCTTCTTTTGGTTTATTTTTATTTCTAGTTTTCAAGATGAACAGAAAATGACAAACATTTCTGGGGAAGCTGGATGGCAGAACTCTAAATATTGCTCCTGTTAATTTTTAAATAGTTTTTTTTTTCACTCTGCTTGGGAAAGACTGAATTACTTAAAATTATATCTTTATAATAATAGTTTCTGAACAGGACATGAGTTTATACCTTGCGACAGTAGCAAGGACTGGGTCACCTTCTCATTCCCTCTGCAGTCTCTCTCAAGAAGAATTAAGTATTTTATTATTTTTCTTCTTGATAAAAGCTCTAGATTGATCACAAAATAACTAGAGAATAGTTCCTGCTGGAGTTTCATAACTGTTTTAATTTTCTGTCTCAGGATAAAGACTGAAAAGTGGCATTGAATTAATCCATGCTAGAGAACATCTTAAAATTATAACAAGGACAAAGTGGTACAAAATATATTCATTCTCACAGCTTCTTCATGATTGTAATCAGAATAGCAAATAGCAAAATGTATTAATTCTTATAATAAAAATGTAATGAGGACAGAGGATGGTGAGAGATGAATTAATTGTAGTGACAAACTTACAACTTTGAACATAGCCTTATTTGAATAACACACTACGATTTTGTAGAAAACAAGTATGCTAGAATAACTGCTGTAGAGGTGCTAGAAAGACATCAATCTGGTCGTGTTATTGTAAATCCATAGCAGTTCTCTGGTCCTTTGAGAAACAGCGTGGATTAATAGATGTTAAAGAATTAGGAATCTAATTCAATCTTTAGTAATCCTAATACTTTACAGTCTTACTACAGCTGAAATGGAGAAAAGTCTGTCTGAAGGGGAAAGAAAGTCTATAACACGTGCTGCTAAAGAAAGCACAGAATTTGGGGAAGAGGTAATGAGATGAAAAAGAGGACTAGACTGACCTTGGGCTTCTCTTGGCACTAAGAGTTGCTCCAGCTTGAGGGCAAAATTCCCTGTGTCTTGTAGTGGGTTGGAGTAGGATTTTTCATAACTACCTTCTACTTGGGGCAAGGTACCAGGTGATTTATCACCCTCATAAAAGATAGGGTTGGCCCAGGGGGAGATTTGTCCATGAATTCAGTAACTATTTCCTAGATCTTTAGTCATATTTGGAAGAATTCAGTGGGAAAAAAAGTGTATTTACCAGCATCTTCCTTGCACTCACACTGCATCCCCTCTCAGTGTAGCTCTAGCAAGCAGTTTTCTAGCTACATCATAGCAAGTGCCTGCATATGTTTTGTGCCATCATGGTACAAGGCACAGCAATATCATAAGTCCAGGACTGTGTCAGATACACCTGATTTGTCCCTATATGTACTGGTATGCTTATACAATAAGTGCAGTGCCATGCTGTGCTACTGTGGCCCCGAAAGGTGCTTGGCTCCCTCATGGGACAGCATGGGGCCACATTAATGAAACTTCTTCTCAGCAGGGTTGCTTAGTCCATGATCAGTGCTACCATGACACACACAGGTACACATGCATGAGTGTGTGCACAGGCTAGTCCCAGAGCTAGCTTGCAATGGTAAACAGGAACCTGTTGTAAATTGTGAGGAATTCCTGCACCTCAAAGTGTACATGTGCTCCCAGCCACGAGACATGGGAACAGCCATCCCTGTTTTCAACCCCATGGGATGGGGTTCAGTGCTGGAGCACCTGTCCTCTCTTCTGCCACATCACACAACTGGAGCTCTGGGAACAAACAAACAAACAAAAACAGTCTCTTCATCTCCTACCATCTTTGTCTCCCCATGCCTGAGGTGAGTCACTAAGAGTATGTCCTCGCTCTGTCCTGTTCATGGTGCTGGGCAGCAGAGAGAAGAGCCCGTTGCTTGCCTCTGTAGGCACCTGGCAGTGGCAGGGAACAGAAGACTCCTTCCCTCATGCACCACACACTCCTGTGCCGCTGTCCAGCTGTTCTCACAGCAGGATGTAGCAGATATACACAGAATAACTTTTCTGTGGTGCTGGATGCTGTTGCCCTCTGACAGATGAGGCAAGCAGAACTCGGGGGAGGAAAAGGAATCACAGACAATGGGCTCAGTGCCTAACTCGGGTAAGATTAAATGGTGTCTCTCATCAGCTGTAGTGTGAGAATAGAGAGTGATATTAGTAGGTCAGGACCACATGCTAACCAAAAGCTGTGATGATTCCAGCTGCGGAAATCTCAGACTGTCTGCTTGCCATGAGTGCTCTGAAAGCTTTTCATAGGCCTGGGATGTTCCCATTCTGCTCTGCCTTGGTTTAGAGAGAAATGTGTGCTACAGGATGCTCACACCACAGTCTGAGAAACTCCTCTGAATGGAGATCAGAAGGACTAAGACACTGCAAATCTACAGAGTGGCTCATCCTATCCAAGAGCATCTGATTGATTGGTGATCTTTAGATTGGACTCAGCTCACCAAAGCAAATTATCCAGATATCTTTTCAGAAGGATTGATGGAAAGCTCCCCTATGACAAGAACCATATGATTTGTTTTGGTTATCTTTTGCTAGTTACCTTTTTTTCATGTCCCTTCAGTCCTTTCAGTGTCACCTGATTGGGACATCATATCATCTGAAGTAAAAGTGGATTTGGTATGTGGTCAGCATATGTTTAGTACTAGGTTGGCACACATGCAGTGAAGGACACCTTACATGTTCAGTCACAAGTGGAAAGGAAGTGGGGAGATGTGTGTTGGACCACAAGATAGTCCCTGAGAGGTTAATCTGCCAGAATGGCCAGGCAACATGGACTGACCATCTAATCAGTCCGTGGTGATTCACAGGGGCATTGATTTCATGACTCCGAATGCAACTTTCCTAGATGAGTGCTTATCGCCTACATCTGAAACACACTTTTATGGCTGTGATGAGTAAATAGCTAGGAGATCAGCATATCATCACTCTTGCTAGACCTGTTGGACCTATGCATAGCATGACAAAGTCCAGGGCCATAAAGGCTGCCCTGTTTCTGCTGCATTATACCCATGGAAATTCTTGTAACAACAGAGCTAAGTCCTCAGTCTTCCTGCTGCAGAAACAGACCTTTACCTCTTCAGCTGAAGAAGGAGTTTATTAAGATTAATAAGTTTATAAAGATTAATAAAGCAATGACATACTTAGTTTTCATTGGCCAAGAGGTGACCAGACCTAGACTTTTTTTTTTTTAACAATGATGTTAGTTGTTTGTGAAGTACAATTTTGGCCTCATTATTTCTTCATTCTCCACCCCTCAGTAAATGTTGCCGGTTCTTATACTCTCTGCACTGTGAATTAATGAAATGAATCGGAGGATGTAGCTGTCTGTGATGGCATGGGACTGTCCATGATGTACAGTGTTCTGAGGTTAAGTACCTCAGTGGTGGTGGTGATCTGCTCCATGCCTTTCTCCCACACTCATGCAATCTAATGATCTGTTCTAGGATCTTCTGATAATAAGACTCTCTGGTTTCCTGAGAATCAGGCCCTGGAGACCTTTGGTACAGATCTGCAATTGCCAACATGTTCAGAAAGTTCTCCCATTTTTATGGGATGATTTGACTCATAAATTGGTTTATAATCACCTATGATATTTTATTTACAGTACTAGCATAGCTATGAGAGAATTAATTTTCTCCCCATGATAGTTTACTGTAATTCATGCCTTGCTTTTAATTGCTGGATCAAATTACTTAGCATAATATTTCATGGTTCCTCCCAAGACAGAGAAGCCCAGAAAGGTACCCATTTGCTTGGTCTTTCCAAAAAGTGTGGAAGAATGGCCTGAAAAAGGGGAAACTTAGAGGAAAACTAGGGCCTAACAGAAGTTTTGGCATTACAGAAACTTGCTTGGGGTGATACACAGTTGCCCCTTCCAGAATGGTTGGTACACACGGACTCTGCTCCTCCATGGTTCCCTAGGCAGCACAATCTGCCCTCCTCACAGCTGCATTTGAATAAACCACGCTGTTTGTGAACTTGACTACTTGTTTAAGTGGGGCGATTGGACCTACAGTCCTCAGACTGTTCGTGAATCCGATACTGCCAGAGTGGGGCTTATAGTTGATCACACTATTTGGGAACTCGATTCACTCCTAGGAATGCGATTGGACTTACGGTCCTCAGAGTGTTTGTGAATCTGATACTGATTTGATATCTCCTTCCCCCCCACCACCACTATGGCTTTCAAACTGCAACATTTTACAAAAAGAAAAGGTGACTCAAAGGTAATTTGCTAAACAAAACCTTCTTCTGTCCTCAGAGCATAATTTTAAAACACAGAGGGCCAAATAAATGGAGTGTGTAACTGCAAATGCAGTAAAATGTAAATGATTGCACCTATTTATGGCCTGAATGACTGGCCATCTTGGCCTAGATAAATCGAGTGGCACTTTGTTTCTTTAATTAACACTGACCTTAACATTAAAAAGGAAAATGCTGAAACATAATTAAGAGTTGGCATTTGGCCCTCTTGCAAGCCGGAGAACAAAGGATAGGGTCTGCTGTCTGCTGTCCCCAGCCTCTCTCCTTGGCCAGGTCCTCCCCACGACCAGTGAAAGGCCTATAAAGGGTTAACAGGGTAGCGTTCTGTAAAACGCTTTCTGCTTCTGTAAAAAGCTTGCACACTAATGAAGTATAAAGGTATAGGCTAGGTAATCCACAGTTAACTTTGCCGTCTGCTTCTGTAAATATAGCTTGCTACAATCAAGGACAAGAACTAACAGGATACCATATCCTACTCCTTGCGATGACGAGATAAGATTCTGAACTTGACAAACAGAATTGTGAAGGGAGGATTAGTCGTAAATAATGGTAGTTGTAGATAACATTTAATGAGCAAAGTTGCAGTCATCTATAAAAACACGAACCTCTCCTCAGACGGCGCGGATCTCAGAACCAACTGTAAGAGGTCTGCCGCCAGACGGCTAATAAAGCTTGCTTTTAAACCACCAGGTTGAGCATGCGGGTGATTACTGGAATTACGGACTAACACCAGCAGAACCAAGTAACAAGGTGAGCTTCAAGCTGCCTCCGAGCAAAGTTACGTCCTACACATGTCCTTGCTGCTGCTGCAATCTCCCATTCCACACTGGAAAAATCTGTGCTGCCATTTAATCCTTTCCGTGCCCTGGACTGCTGCTCGGCAGGGCAGTGGATGCAGGGAGACTCCACGAGAGCTGAGGCTCCCAGGCCAGCCCTGCAGCGAGGTGCTGGGACGTGCCAACCTGGCTGCAGCAACAGCACTGTGGGAAGGGGTTAGCCAGCCACATGGACTTGCGTCCTGACCCTGCCCATGTGTTCTTAGGATTACATAGACGTGCTGCCGTAGAGAATCTCATCCTTCCTGACCTCTCCTTAAATGGCTGGTAATTAATTTTAGAATAACCTATTAAAGACTATAGAATGTATTCCTGTAGGGAGACGCGGGTTTAGGTTTGAGTGATGCTATATTAAGAACAGCATATGTAATAATATCAGATGTGAGTGTACAGGGGGGGTACCACTGACCCTCCTGTGACCCCAGGCTGGAGCATGCTCAGTCAGGCTGGTAGGCTGGTAGGCCTGACTGAGCAACTCATAACACCTACCTGGAAGGCTCCAGAAACCCGAAGGTGGAGATCGGAGCTCCTGAAGGTGGGGGCCGGAGCATTCTGCTCCGGATGACCGACAGCCCACCTACAGGGCTCCACCAACCACAGGGGTCCCATAATTAGCATGTACCCAATCCTTTACCTCGCTCCTCTCTTTCTCCTCCCCTTTACCCTCCATATATAAACCTCTGTTCTTCCTGAAAAAAGTTGGCTGTCGATTATAACTCATATTGAGTCGTTTGTCGGCAGTCCATGCGAGGTTTCCCCAATATGGGCGACTGACCTATCACCTTTTCCTGACCTGATCTGGACCTGGGATCCGGGATGGTGGTGGATCATCTTCGCCGCTCCTCCCCTAGCGGCAGCCATGACAGATACCGGGGTGAGTGACACTCCCGTGAATGGGGCGCGACGTTCGAGAGGCCCGAAAAAATGTCATGTCGCGGGGAGGGGGACGCCCCGAGACGTGCGAGGGAAAGAACACCCGTCCGGCTTCAAATGGTGATCCACGACGTGATACCATCGCACGTCGCGACACGGATACCATCTCTGCGTCGAGGGCCTCTGAACGTCAGGATCCTCGCTGGTCTGCGCCTGACCGGCGAGGACCTGCCTACCATGGGAGCTGTCACTCTTAAACCACATCAGGTCAGGAAAGGGGTGTGGAGTCGCCCAGACCCCTGTGGCAGACCCCCTTGGGAAGGGGGATGATACTCCGCCCTATCGGCAGGGTGGTAGGCGGGGGGCACAGATAGTCCCGATGGGCCCAGACACCCCGGCCATCGGGTGGTGCAGCAGACTCCTGCGCGGAGGAATACTCAGGGTTGTTTGGGTGTCAGCAGATCCCCTGGATGGGCCTGGCCCCGAGAGAGGACGGGAAAGCCCGGCTTAGGAGGGGCGGCAGGCCGGAGGGGATAGAGTCCTTACCCTGAGCCGGCAGGAGGTGCTCACCTTGTGATATGTAGGACCCGTATCCAGTAGGTGAGCGTAAATGGGGAATTGATGCTATGCATCCCTGAGAAGAGGCACAGTCCCGGGAAAGTTTGGGCCTGCGACCTATGAGGGATAGAATCCAGCCTCTAGGGCTCTGCGAACTGGGGGGTCGATACCCCGGGCGGGCGGATATCTCTGGTATCCAGAGGGCCCAGCAGCGCGTCCCCGATAGAAACCATGCTTCTAGGGCTCCGCGGGATTTATTTTATCTCCAGCATCCGGAGGAGATTTTTTATTTGGTTTATTTATTTGGGTCTAATATTATATTGGCAGGGAATGCATGTGTTCCGCTGGGGGCTCCGGGACCTGGGCTAGGAGCCTGTGCCAGGATACGGGACACATCTGAGCTGGTCTCGGTTTGTGTTCCGCCAGGGGCTTGTGCCAGGATATCTGGGCTGGGAGTCTGTGCTGGGGTACGGGACACGTGCAGGCTAGACTCGGGCTGTGCCTAGTCTAACCTCAAAACCTGTCAATTGCCCTTTTATTTATTTTAAATGGATTCTCCGTATCGGAGAGGAGGTTCGGGTGGCTGAGTGGATGTTGCGGGGTTGTTTATCAGGCAGCATCCCCCGAGCCGGATATGCCGCTTAGAGTGGCAGGGGATCTCGCTATGCGAGTCCCCGCACTAAAGAGTAGGGGACTACATCTGGCCGGGAGTGCGGGGCAGTTTCCCCAGCACCAAGGGGATCCTACCAGTGCCTGCGTGGTAGGCGGTGGGGAGGATTTTGAGGCAGCAGGGCGACCGGGACAGGGGAAAGGAGGCTGGGCGCATGGTGCGGATTGATGGATGTGCTGAGCCGGACAGGAGAAGCAGCGTGCGTGCGACGCAGTGGCGGCGAGGAGATCGGGAGGAAGGAGCGGTCATTGATCTCCGACCCCGTCTCCTCGGCGGCTGGGGCGCAGGCACCGGCAGGAAGCGCGGATGGCCACCGGAGCGTCCTGCCCGCCTGCACCCCCCATGCCTCAGCCTGCGGTTCCATCTCAGCCCGGGAGTTTGGCCGACCCTGGAGCCAGCGACGGACATAGTCACCTGCCACAGGACCGGGAGCAATCGCCATCTTGCGCCGTGCGAACTCCATCGAGCGCGACGCCACCGCCGCAGCTGTCGCCGCCATGTGCTTATCCCCGGACGCCATCTTGTTCTGCGTCACTACCTCCTGGAGCAGCTCCACCTACAGCTCCGCCCACCGGACAACCGTCTCCGTGGGACGCGCCTCCCCTCTGTCACTGGACTCCTGCTGCGCCTCAATCGTCCTCCACGCCGTACCCGTCACTGCGTGGCGAGAATAATTGATGGGATCCCTAAGGGCTGGGGGAACTGATGCTAATAAGGGTTGATCACCTAGGGTATGGTACCACAACATTTAAGGTAATGATTGGGCCTAGGTGGTGTATGCTACCCTGACCGAGGGGGACTGGACCACCCTCAGGGCCCTGGAGCAGTGTCATGCTTCTCCAGTGGTCCAGGCGGTGGGTACCAGTGGTCGGGTGTCAGCAATCCACCGACCCTTGAGGACGAATTAAGTTACGGGCTGCCGCTGCACGGCACAACTTTTATCGTGAGCCTGTGACACACAAACCAAACCTGACATTGAGCAAGGAGGTTTGGGGCCCTATGACGAGGCCATCAGGTGGCCCGGGAGGGCTCTGGGAATTTACATCGGCTGGCACACTTCCTTGGGGCTTCAGTTCTGCTCGTGTTAGAAAAACTCAATGAAGGAGGTGAGGATTTTTAGAGAATGTGGTCTCACCACCCCCCCCGAATTGTTATGGGCACAGATATTGGTGAGCTCCCTATGCCGGAGGCTTGGTCTGGCACATGCAAGCGGGCCTTGGCCTTGTGCCTGCGAGCCTGGCTGGTGGGGGCTAGGATTGTGCCGGAGACCTGGGTAACCTGGCGGCTGCGGAGTTGTTTATCAGGCAGCCCCAGGTGGTTTGGACAATTAGGGGAGGGATGGCGGAGGATCTCCTAAAGATCTCGGGTCTGAGTGTGCCATGTAGAAGTGTTCTTGGAGAGAGCTATTGCGGGTTCCCGGAAAGGGGAGACGGGCTGGCCCCTTCAGAGAACAGAAAATGAAGTGGCACTTCCCAGGGCGAGTCTCTGGGAGACTGAGAGACAGATGGGAAAGGATCCTGGAAGATATAGTTTGAGAACTGAGGCGAAAGGTGGAGTATTTGAAGGGTATCATCCGGTAAAGTGTATACTGTGTGCAGCAACTCCTTGCAACTAATGACTATTTAGAACAGCGAGGAAACCGCTGTGAGAAATGTTTCCAGGAAAAAGGAGAGAGTAATATCAACCCTCTGGCAATGGCTGCTGGGCCGATACCTATGATGTCAAATCATCTGTCATGTCCAAATAGCTCGGGAAGGAAGTTTTAGATCGCGCAGTGTTAGTCACATCTCCGGTAGAACTTCTGTAAGCCTAGGAGAGGGTAACCACTGTCTGGTGTAGGCTCTGGGCCAGGCATGCCTGTATTGGGGCATAGCGGGGTGGATGAAGGAGCCGGGGCCAGAGGTAATAAGAAAGGAGGTGATAAATGGTCAGGGCACTGTTTGACAGAGGTGCTAATGTGATCTAACACAGCAGGGAGAGTGACTTGAAGTCTCTGGTGCGGTTCTGGCATACATGTTTTTTTCTGATTGCCTTGTATAAGAAAAAGCAGATCTTTTTCGGAAGCTTCCACTGGGCACTAGTAGCCATCAAAGCGGTGGAGGTGGTTTGGTAGAGCCCTGTGGCGTGGGCACAGAGATTTAGAGCAGTGGTCCAGTAGATGAAATTACTCATAAGGACGCTGTACTTATGTATAAGGATAAGACTTCTGCGTTCGTAAGGGCAGCCAGTGCGCATGGCGATGCTCATATTTTGCTATGGGGTGAGTCTCCGGTATAAGGGGCGTTATGGATTTATATATATACACTCATTTCTGAGAATGGGCCGGTAGTCACACAGCGGCAGTGTATATGACTGGAAATTCTTATCAGCAGCTAATAGTCACTTTTGGGGCTACCAATAATGGATATTTCTTAGACAATGGGCACCAGGTCGCTTAGCAAAGTCAATCATCAATATTCCTACATGTAGGGTAAAATGTGCTTGTGTATTGATATCGCGCAAAAATAAGATGCGAACTCTTTCCGGAATCGCTTGATTCGGTGCGGTGTGGATGTGCTTTGGCATAGATATGTTCCTTGAGACTGCGGAGAAAATCTTGCCAGAGGACGGGTGCTTTTAGGAGCTTGCAGGCACAAGGGGAGAAACGCAGAGACAGACTAGACTTGGAGGTCTGACCCAAAATGACAGTCTGTGTCGCAGTGGGGTTTAGCACGTTGTCGAGTGGATGGTTTTCTAATTCAGGAGTGTTGGAAACTTCTTGCCGACCCAAGGAATCGTGAGGGAAATCAAAGACGCAGACTCCACGTGAATTAGATCCAGCTCCGTTTAATCTCGTTACAACTGCATATTTATACCTAAGTCCCTTCGGGTCTAACGTGGTGTCTTATGGTTGGTTACTAGACGTGCATGGCACCTTATGGTTGGCTGTTAGACACATGGCACCTTACAGTTGGCTGCTAGGTGCTCTGCTAGATTCAAACCACTCCTTCTACCTGCAAGCTCTTGCGGAACTACCCCCAAGCTCTCGCGAGGCTGTTTACAAAGACCCGTTTCCTCCCCATTGGTTCACTCCCAGTTCTGCTTCATATTCCTCCTAGAGACTAGATCACCCACACAGGAGGACATGCTGGAAATAATTTCTCATCTTTGCTTTCCAGATAAGCTTAGGTGGGATAGAGATCGCATATAATTAAGAGAAGTGTGCGATTCCTGCATTGCTAGTAAGTCAAAGATGAATCGGATTGGAGAAGCTTACCCTTTTCTAGGGATGCATTGATAGGGTTAGGAAGGGCTGTGTCAGCACCTCATTTGTTCGGAGGTACAGTACCGGAACCCCGTCACTGGCCTGGTCTGATTATAACACTGCGTTTGAGAATGGTTCATAAGGAAAGGAAATGTAAATGTGAAAGAATGTGACTCAGCCAAGAATGTCCTATTTGTGTTGGTTAGGACTCTGTTATAAATGAATAAGCGGACAAATCATCTGAGCCAATCGATTTGTCAATATGCTTTTATTGTAAATAGCAATGTAAATAGCAAGCAAGCAGTGCTGGGTGGCCAGGTGCAGCACTGGGCGGCCGGGGAGTCTCCGCTCCACCAACGGCACGCAATTTGTAATTCGCAAGAGCGCTTTTTATTCCCCCCCTCAGTTCCTCATTTCGTTGTCTTGCTGAGTCATTCGCCAGCCTCCTTTCTGCGCATGTCCTTCCTTGTTACTAGGGGGTCTTCCAAGCCCTTTGGTGGTCTTCTTGGGGTCTTCCAGGCCCTCTGGTGGTCTTTTTGGTTGAAGGCTCCTCTTCTTCCTTGGTAAACTTTTCACCTTTCTGCTAGCGAGCATGCGCCCTTCAAACTTCTTTTTTTCGACCGTTTTGCAACCGGTTTGTGGTAGAGCCTGTGGTCTCTGCCGCTACCTAAACGTCCGTTTTTGGCAAAATAACCATCGAAATAGCAACAGAGAGCACCAGCTCATCACAAGCTCCCTGTCCTCCTGTCCTTTTTTTATTCAAGGCTCACATTCTTGCTTACATTAGCGATTATTTTGCACATTCTTGCTTACATTAGCAATTATTTTGCAACATTCTGTCAATCTGTTCACGAATTGCATTCTTGCTCACCACAGACTCTGAATGTGTTATGTCATATTTAAGTTAATTATAACTTAGATGATTTGGGGTGTGCTTTTTGAGCTTGTCCTCGAGATGTATCCTGTGGTGACTTCCTAATCTGGTATACCAAAGGAAGATCGCTAGCGGGGAAGGTCACCAGGCTACAGCTTGATAGCAAAAGAAAAGTTCACAGCTTTTAGTTTTATTATGTGAAAAATTCTATATGTGTTGTTAACTGCTTTTGTTAGAATTACGCCTTCTCCACGGTCGCCAGGGGAATCAGGTAATTGGAATTAAGCATTATGTTAGAGTCGTATGTAATGATGATTTGAGCCTTCTGTTTTCAGTTAGTCATGTGCGCTTGTGTAATTAGTGATATGTAATTGGCAAGGTTAGATTGTTATGATTACCTGTTGAACTTAAGATACGAGCCTTCTGTTTTAGGAAAGTAGTTACCTTGTAACTAATGTGTTTCCCGCTGGGGTTGGTGCTCTAGTGTGTCTAAGTAGCTACTGTTGCACTTTGTATTAGAGGTCATCTGGTATTGTTGTTGTTTATTGTAACCCTGTTATATGTTGTACTTGACTTTTCCCTTCTTTTTAGAAAAAAGGGGGGAGATGTAGGGAGACGCGGGTTTAGGTTTGGGTGATGCTATATTAAGAACAGCATATGTAATAATATCAGATGTGAGTGTACAGGGGGGGTACCACTGACCCTCCTGTGACCCCGGGCTGGAGCATGCTCAGTCAGGCCCTCCATATATAAACCTCTGTTCTTCCTGAAAAAAGTTGGCTGTCGATTATAACTCATATTGAGTCGTTTGTCGGCAGTCCATGCGAGGTTTCCCCAATATGGGCGACTGACCTATCACCTTTTCCTGACCTGATCTGGACCTGGGATCCGGGATGGTGGTGGATCATCTTCGCCGCTCCTCCCCTAGCGGCAGCCATGACAGATACCGGGGTGAGTGACACTCCCGTGAATGGGGTGCGACGTTCGAGAGGCCCGAAAAAATGTCATGTCCTGTAAAAACAAAAGTTATTCTGCAAATAAAAAGCCCTGTAAAAATAGCACTTGGCACAGTATATTTTTAAACTTCCGCTGATGTTTATTTTTGAAAGCCTGGAATTTAATTCATGTGTTGAATAAATACCCTTCAGATATTCTATCTAGCTATTATTCACATCACAAAGGGTAATATATTCTCTTATGTTTGTTTTGCAGCATCAAAAAAATTCCTTCAGACACTGATGGGTTAGCATTTCCCTGTAGGACAATGGGAGGGTGGAAACAGAAGAGGGAAAATTCACATCACATCATTGCTACTAAGAAGCATGCACTGTGCTGACTGTTTCAGCACTGTGATGCACCAAGTTCAAAGCAAAATGGATTCATAACAAAGGGATTTTTGTGATGAATTGTTGCCATAATATGCTACCATATGGGGTGCCAGGATGGGTGTCCTGTCAGAAATAGTCATCTTATAAAATGCATCCCTATTGCAACAAACATAGGAATTTGATATTTGTGAGCCGCTAAATGGTAGCTGTATGAAAATACAAAGATGCTGACACTGATGTAGAGCTTTTGTGTAACAGTAAATAAAGCAATCCCTTTAATCCTTCTGCTTGCTAGGTAAATAATATGAAAAAGCAGTACCGATAAGCAATGTTAAAATGTGTGTGACATCAGGAAGAAATGTAGCTTAACAGCAATGATATTTGCAAGAAGATAAAAGGATGCATGAAAAGGAGGAAGTAGGGCAGAATTTCCTCTGAAGGAGCTGCACAGCCTGGCCAGCCACCAGTTTGATGGTCCATGCAGGGGCCCTGCTCAGACCAACAGTGATGGCTGTTCAAACTACCCGCAGCCCAAGTTCCTGCTCCATGGCCATATTTTCAGAGCACTCTTCCAGGCAAAAAATAAAGCTAAATGTTAGAACACTGTATCCCTCTTCTTCAGAAGCAGGAGGTACATCTATGTGGTGCAGACAGAAACCGAGCAGCCAATCTTGATTAAGGCACTACTGGTAGTTTAGTTTCAGTAGCAGAAGACCCTGTGTAGGTTGTAAAACCATGTGGGAGATGAGGAAACTAGTCTTAGTTAAGCTACATATTCCCATAATACAACACTTGCAATAGCCAACATGGCTATTTTGAAGCTAGCTCAGGCCTGCCTATACAAACTGCAGAACAGAAATAGCTTGTAGGCAGCTCAGCTTTAACTTAAATGTTTGTCAGTGTTTGCTAGCTCATAATCATATTGTAGAGTGAATAGGAGACCCAGCTGAGTTGGCTAAATGGCCCCCTACCTCACTGCCCCCTGCTTCAATGTATTTTGCCCTTTGGCATTTCTTGATATTAAAGGCTGATGAGACCAACCTTGATGTGAAGACAAACAGATGTAGAAGTCACTAACAGGTTATTTAAGAGAAAGGTAATTTCTGTCTTTTAATTGGACAGGCAAAACTACTCAGTGACCCTTGCCATCTAGGGGCAAATAGTGTCAATCTTTTCTCAGAGGAATCCTTTCTCAGAGGTCCCTTTCACAGACAAACATGAATGTCATGCTAGGTCTCGTGGCAGTCTCAACAGAAAAGTCAGTAAGGCTAGATGCAAAATCTATTCTTTATTCACAACAAGAAAGACTGTGCAGGAGGTGAGCTGCGTAGGAGCAGGAAGGAAGCAGGGAGATAGATGTCTGTGCTTAGTAAAACAGGGCTCTTTCCTGATGGGAATGGTGAGGTTTAGACTGCTATTCTGTGCCCTCCTGTATAGGTAATGGGGTGAAATGTATCTCCCGAAGCCTAGACATTGAAAGGGTTTAGTTTCTGTGATACTAGGTTGAAGCTGTTCAATATATTCATCAATGATATGAATGATGACACAGAAATGCTGTCCAGTAAATCTGCAGATCACATTTAATGAGGGAGAATGGCCTAGGCAGTGAATGGCAGAGCTTCAGTCCAGAAGGACCTTGAGACATGTGAAGTTCAAGTTAGCAGTTGCTCAGTGAGGCTCAGCCAGAAGTGCAGCAGCTGGGATAACCCGCACCTGCACAGCTCTAGGAAAGACCATATGAATTGTAACTCTGTTGCGAAGGACTGGGGAGATTGCAGTGGATGGCAGGCTGAACAAACAGAGTGCTCTCCTTGTGAACAAGGCAGCCAGCTTGCTGAGCTGCACTAGGAGCTGCAGCTACCCAAAGAGGACTTACAGAGTCAAAGCAGAGCCAAACTCTTCTTGGTAATAACAGAGGATATAGAAAGCAGCTACAAACTTTGCTTTTGGCAGGGTCAGACTGGACATTAAGAAAATTTATTTGCTATCATCTGAGTAGTGCAGCACTGGAGCAAGTCATCCAGGGAGGCTGGGGAATCTTACCCTTAGGGGTTTCCAAGACTCACCACAGCTGACCTGATCTAGTCTCCATGACAGTCAGGCAGCATTTCTGTAATCCCAAGGTTACGTGATTCTACACACAGGGAGCATGAGTGATGTCCCAGCAACATCAGGGCGAAGGAGTCAGAGATAATGACTGCATAATATCCTCGTAAACAACAGATCTACAAAAAGAAAATGTAGGAGCAAGGTATTAGCATTGCTTATTATTTTTCAGCTACAGAAAGCAACAGCTGTACTTAAAATGACTTTACATGACCATACAGCCCTAAATCCTGCAAGCTGGCAGCGGGGTTGATGTGTTCTAGAAAACGTGTGTGCAGAGCAAAGAACAGGGCAGTGAGCAAGGTGAGGCCCCCTGCCACACACTGGGCAATGAGCAGAAGGGAACCGGGAGCTCTTTGCAGGTCTGTTCACCAGGCAGGGTAAAAAGGGGCCTGAGGCAAGGAGAAGAGGACATCATTAGCTAGACTTGGGCTTGACTGGAACAGGAATCCTTTTAATGAGGTGCTAAGTGTATGTCCCCTCCCTCCTGCAGAGAAACAAGAAAGACCTATCTGCGGTTGAGCAGTGTGGTTGCCTCGCTGCTGTGCCTGCCTGTGTCGTGCTGCTTGGCCAGATTACTCCTCCTGGCCCCTAGATGCCGACCAAGGCTCTGCCCTGGCCGGAGCCCTGGGCTTCAGTGAGGAAGTGGGAGCAGAGGGTCTGCACAAGGCCCACGGGGCAATGGGGCCATGCTGGGAAGGACTAAGCCCCTGGGGTGCTCCCTCACTGGACAAGGAGCATCTCTGAAAGAGGGCTAAAAGTGACTCAGGGGCAGGATCTCCTGCTCTTCATTTCATAAATCACTCTTTGAAGCCTGCAGTGCAAATTAAGACATAAAGAGTAAGCTCTGTCTACTTCCGACTCTGCCTTTTTGGGGTTTGGTTATCTCCCACATGACTGTAGTTTGTGATGAGGAGAGGCAGCTGTTCTCTCCAGGTCATTCCTGACATAACATGATGAAGCAAGCAGTGCATTGTATCTATCTGGGCTGTGCACAAGCAGGGCATCTCAGTCTCCGGTTAACAAATACATCCATTAGGCCTTTTTTTTAAAAAAGTATTTTTGTTTTATTTTTCTAATCTGGGGAGCAAATTGCCCATTACAGTGTATTCTCCATGTCCCCGGGCCCAGATATATTTTCCAGCAGCTCTCCTCAGCATTCTACATTATAAAATCAATCTCTATTTAAGTAAGAGGAGGATATTTATTTCTTATTTTTAATAATGTATTCTGTGATTTGTTACAGCTCTCAGTGTTGTATTATTTATTTATTGTGCCTATAGGATGCCCTGCCACATGGTAATAGAGGAGCTACAGGAATTAGAGACCTAAGCAAAATCAAGTTCAATAATTTTGCTACACTATAGAACTTGGGCCAAAATTAACAAAAGAACAAAATGCAATGACAATACCACTGAATTTTTGCTCCAGAGTTTTCACTAAACCAATGGAAATAAGCTAAGAACAGAGAAAGATCAATCAATCACCACTGAAAACAAAAATCAGAACTGGATCTTCATATAGCTCCCATGGTATTTCAGAACCCTATAAAGTTTTTTTTTTTATTATTATTATGGAGTTCTTATAAGTTAATTATAAGTTTGCATAGATATCTGAATGAAACAAATATCAAAGTTTCTTTTTCCTTTCTTGTCTTCTTTCTGCAAAGATGATTTCCTTTCAAAATATATACAGAAATTTCTTCAACTCAGAAGGAGGAGGCTTGTTTTAGCTTGCAAAACATAAGCATTCATTAGGCAATGTCTCAGCCTGATTCCTGCAGTGGCAGAGCTTTCATCACCTTCAGCAGGGGTAGGGTTTATCCAAGTTAATTTATCACTGAAATATGAAAACAGGAAAAGAAAGAGTCTTAGGCCTTGCCTGCACTGTATGCTAACCCTCAGGAAAGTCATGGCTATGTATGATGAGGCATGGCAGCTCCTGCGTGCTTGCCTGGTTCATATTCACACACTATTGTTGAGCATCCCTCTGGACAAGGGCTGTGCATGGTGCAATAAGCATGGCCGCTACCCGGACTCGCAGCCCAACTTCACAGTCTCGCTGGCTCACAGGGCATGCTCCTTCTCTGCATGCCAGCAGATGAGTGCTCCTGGGTCTTAGGGTTGGGCAGACTGCTGCCCAGGTGGCTACCCTGCTCATGAGGTGGCATGTACTGTTAGATGCTATTAGTATGTATCCTTGGCCAAAGTTCCTGCTTTTTATGGGGACAACATTGGCCATCAATGCCCCTTCACCAACAAGTGCCAGAGGGCATTAGGATAGGTGTATGCCAGAGGTGGCTATAGAGATAGTGAAGGAAGAAGCAGCAGTTCACATCAAGTGGTGACCACAGCAACAGCTGATGGGTCCATGTGGGAATGGAAGCCCAAATCAAGGAAAGGCTACTTTTATTAGCAGGATCGGAACCAGGGCTATTCATGAGACCTCATTCAACTGAAAGTGTGACCAGCAGTGACAGAGAATTGTGTGAAGGAAGGCACAGCATTGCATTGGGACACCCCTTCAGCATTCACTGCAGCAAGCTCAATGAGCAAGTCAATAGTGATCCTATAATATATTTCTATTGTGTTGTGGGAACTATCAACCTAATGCACAAATCTAATTAGCTCATACAAAGCAACCTGCTGACAGGGCTGGATTCCTTTTGCTGCTGCAAATGACAGAGCAATCATTACTGGACTATCCAGGTCAGCTCAGATTAGGGATGACCCAACACACACTCTACTGCCCAGGCTGATGAGATATTAACCTTATGTGCCTCAGAGAAGTTTGACTGTCGGACTTAGGAAGTGCAGGGCATCTGTGATGCACTGTTGACAATACCTACGTGGTGGTGTTGACAGCTTAACTTGTTTGACTGTTGCATTTAAACTTTACACATGGTTGAGTAACACTTGGTATTCACTCTGGTTAGGGAAATAAGGTGTCTGAGACAGACCTGACTGCTAGCAATTATGAATTAGGGCTTAATTATGGACAGCCAACAAATGAGTCTGATACAGGACCTACTACAGCAATGTAAATAAAAGAGCCCATTTCCACTTGTATGTTTGAGGTGCAGAGTGAGTCCAGTGTAGCTGACTAATAGGGCTGTTTGGCAGGAGCTGTTGGGTGGAAGGGAATGGAATAAAACTGATGTCTAAACTTTAGATGCAATGTTTATGTTTGTCTGAAGAAATCAAAATCTTTTCTCTTCCAATTTATACATATATATATATAAAAGTTGCACTGAAAAGCAAGTTGACAAAACCTGTGAAAATTTCTGATGTCAATTTTACTCATTATGGCATATAATTCATCATCTGACATCCTTCTTGGTGCACTAAATCTGGTCTAGAGAGGACCTGGAGCAGCTCAGAATTGGTAGTTTTTTGATTGTTTCCCCTAGGAACTATTTACCGAACTTAGCAAAGCTTATTAAGGTGGAGGTGATTCTAATTCCTCAAGGTTTGATTGCCTGACTTACAAACTTAAATTCCTCTGACATGTTTTTGTGAAACTCCATGCCTCATTTCCTCCTCTCAAGGTCATGTTAGAGATATTTTTGGCTGATATGCCTTCTCTTTTGTTTCTCCAACTCCATAAACACTCTTGGCCTATATATATATGAAAATATCATATATTTTCAGCATTCCTTCTCTGTTGCTGTGAATTCTGTCACTGACTCTGAGTGGCCTCAGCTTCCAGGCCTGAGTGTCCTACTGTAGATCTTACTCAGCAATCCCATTGTGAAATGTCTGCCTGTTGAACTTTTATGAAGGACTCCTCCCAGGAGATAATTAGCTGAAGATTTGAGATTGTGGTGAGAAAGCGGGTGCTTGTTGGGATAGCAACAAAAGTGATTACAGCAAACCTGCTTGTTGTGACCTTCCAAGAGGCTTTGATGATTCAGACCGTAGAATAATAAGATAAGGTTTTGTTTGTTTATTTTTCCTGCCTTCTAGAACTCATGAAATGATGATAGACTATAAATTCCAACAGTGAAAGAGTGAGGAATATCAAAGCCTACTTGAAATACTTACAAAGGAAAATTATTATTATTATTATTATGTTACAGAAATAGTTTTGGTTTGTTAGAGACATTCATGCTCCAAACCCATGCTCATCCTGACTCTGTTAATGGGTTAATACTGAAAAGGGATTCTCCACTAACCTGACTACTCAGAAGTCAACCCAGTTCATGGCAACATGGATTGTTCAACCAATCAAAAAGCAAGAAAATCAGTTAAGTGTTTAGTATGAACAGTTTGAGGTCTAACTCACTTCAGAGGGAATTCTCACTAGTTAAATTCCTTGCAAGGTGGAACGTATTCTTCACTGGGACAAAGCAATGTTGCCCTTTCTGCCCAGCCTCAGGAGTTTGTGCTGGGAACAGAAAATGTGCTTTGAGGTCAGTGCTTCCCAGCAGCTCTGCTGACTAGCTGAACTGCATGGGCAGCCTCCAGCAGTACAAGCGCTCTCCCCCATCCCTAGCAGATGTCGTGCTCCCTTCCAAATCAGTAAGACTTGCTTTCTGATTCTGCAGGCATCTCCCAATACTGTTACATTCCTAAACTGATTTTTGACATCAAATGCTGTCTGATTGAATGAAAGGATGAAAAGCTATATCATATATACTCAGCAATGTCTTACAAGTGGGTATTCTAGTGCTTCGCTGTCTTACCTCTCTTGTGCCATGACAAAACAAGGTAAGGAATGTTCTGCTGAGCCCAAAAGACAATTCACCAATGTCAGTCTTTCGTCTTTTGCAGCACAAATAGTAGGTGTTGTTTTGGGAGAGCCTGTGATCCTGAGCAGTACATGTAATGTGTATACATTTCTACACACTCCCCTAGCATCCACAGTTGCTGTATTATGGGATGCTAAAGGGCATCGCCCTGCATAGGTCTTTTAGCATCTGTTTAGGGATCTGTTGTCCACCAATTTGTCTAATCACATGTGGAAACTGATGATATCACCCACCTCCACTACTTCTTGTAGTAACAAATCCCAGGTGTTCACCGCCAACTGTGTAAAAAAGGATTTTGCTTGACCTACTTTAATCTCATCTCCTACTAGTTTTAGTGAGTTCTTCCTATTTCTAGTATATAATTTAGTGAATAACAGTTCTGAAGTCACCTTAATACTGCCTTCATGACTTTGCAAATGATTTCTTTTTCCATTGCTAGAAAGTAAACATCCCGCAGCAATTTTTGCCATCTCCATTCCCTGTGTTGCTTAGGGGAGATGGAAGTCACAGAATACAGTGCACTTTTAAGAGTAGCACATGTTTTAGACCAGCCTTTTGAGGATGAGTGATATTTTCAAGTTAGCTGCTCAGCTTCTCAAAGTTACTCGCCACAATTAACATCCATGCCCAAAGGATAGGGCTTAGCTGCTTTCCTAGTATGAGTGCTTGTGAAAACACTGCCAGGTACACACTTGCAATTTTACGTGCCCAAATGCCTTTGAAAACTCATAGGTCCATTTTGAAAACCCAGGGTTGGGTAAATTTGCATAGATACTTTTCTTACAGGAACCAAATGTCTTGCTGTGTTTTTGAACAAATCATAACAGAGACTTGTCGCTTGCTCCGCGACGAAGTCGGGACAGCCCAGGATGCATGCTATACGTAAGCCTTTATTGATCAAGTAGGCACAGTACTTCAGACCCCACGCTCGCATGTGCACATGCGTGCACAATTCCCTCCCCGCTGAGTCCTTCTTATATCCTCTTCATCCTCATCATGACTGCATGGTGATTCCTGATTCGCTGTTCCATTCGGTTCCTCTTCGTTGGCAACTTCCACGTCTTCACTTCCTTTAAGTTGTTTACCTGCTGCAGTCCATATCTTTCCAGATGGTTTCAAGGACATGGTAGCTTGAGAAAGTTTCGTCTCTCAGACAAGCTGAAGGCCATCCGACCAACTCTCAGTCCCCACAGAGACTGATTTTCGTTCAAACTCCTTACACTGAAATATGTGACATTTTGATGGTGAACTTCAGGATGTTTGGCTATGTGTGATGGCATCACAAACTAGTCTGTATTAATATACTCTAAATGGGAATGAGAATCTTTAAGAATCTGCCCCTAAAGAGCTGAGTATCATTTTCTCCCTGTGGAAATCAGAGAGAACACAGGTTGACCCCAAAGGGAATGTATGCATATTAATTAACCCAAGTGTGCAAGGTATTTGGAGATAAAATGTGTTAGGGGACTCTGAGAACAGAGCCAAAATATGACTCCCTGCTCGAGTCCGGAGTATCTCTGTGTTACTTTACCACATGAATTATCTTTATTTTCTCTTAAATCTGTTGACTGCCCATGTTGCTTTATTTCATCTTAGTTGTTGGAAAACAACTTTCTCAAGGTCTTGAGTCAGCAATAAATAACATTTTTAAACAAAAAACATGGCACACCCAATAGATCAACTGACCTTTAGCCCTGATCATAAAACTGATATGTGCACTGCTATTTACTTGGTGAGACAACAGGCAAGTTTCTGCTCCTTTGCATCCTCATGTGGTGCTGCTTGTGTTGCTCTCAGCTAAGCTAGTACAGTGCCGCAGTGATTTGGACTCTAAGAAGTGACTTGTAGGCTTCATCTTCTGAAGCATAGTAATAGGTTGTTCACTTCACAATTGCTAATTTTATATTATTTCAAAGGATAATGACATATTTATTTATTATTTGTTACACAAATGTAGTATAATACATTATTTACCGCAGTATTAACATTATTTATTATTTATTATGTTACTGTATTAGTATATATTATTTCAAACAAGACTTTTTCCACTGTTGTTTGTTGATTCCAATTATTGGAGTTATTCTGCAGAGCAGACAGTACAGTACTGTGGGTTTGGGCTGTTGAAATCTAATTACATTGGTCAAGAAATACCATTCACTTTTGCCTCAGTAATATTTTATAACAAGAGGACAAATTGTGGCTAGCTCTGGGTATAAAAGAACAGAAGAAGGGATGGGAGATATCTGCCTTGCCCATATATACGGTGAACTCTTTCAAAGATCAGTTCCATAATCCTAAATTTCTTTCTGCATCTAGGTCTCGACAAAGCCTTAGATTGCTGTAGTTATTATTGATATCCAAAGATATGGGGATGTGCCCATCCCCTTTCTTTTCCTCCCTCAGATGGAAGGTAAAATCATGGTAACCATATTGCACAAGCCCTCAACAACACTAGCCACTGGCTGATACCACAGTGTGGGTTAGGAAGGTGATTTTTTGGGTGAAACATTTCTGTAGCAGTAAAAACTATACCTTAGATGTTGTTAGACCTTCACAAAAATGTCTTTACTAGAAAAAAATATTTTGCTGATGAAATGAGCTACATCAACAAGTGACTTCCAGCCATGTGTGGCTTAGGCACATCAGCAGACCTCATCTCTTCTCTTGGAAGTACAGAATTTGGTACTGTCTTTCTCTGAGAAGATCTTCTCTTGTGTAAATCAGAAATCACAATCACCCTGAGTGATTGTGAAAGACTGGAAGACATTCTTGAAGCAGAAATAGGAACTGAACCTGAGCAGAAATTTCAAAACTGTGGTGGCTTTAACCACAGTCCTCTCCCTACTCAGAAGCACTGGCAAACAACTTCTCCCTTAAAGCATTGGGTGGAGACTCCTTCTAAGTCTTGCATCTTTAAGTTGTCTTCAATGTTCATTTACTGTTCTCATACAGGCAAATGTACTTCCAGTCTTCCTCTTCATATGTAAGGCAATTTATGGCTGAAATCCAGAGGTTTGGTTTGCATAAACATATGTGGGCTTGTTCAAGGATTATTTCACCTGTTGCATGTCTCATTCCTTCCATCTTCACCACATTGCTCTAGAAGGCACTGATGGCCCCACTCCCATGGGCCAGAGTGCTGACTCACAAGTTTTCCTTTGACCTCTCATTGTGTCTCTGGAGAGGACTCTAAAGGAATATCTGGGATCTCCTTCTCAGTGCTCTCTACTAAATATGCACTTCTTGCTATTGGTAAGTGTTGAGGCCATGTAAATTTGAAAGAAAGTAGTTAAGGACACCTAATACTAACTAATCTTTAATGAAAGTATTATTCCAGGTGAGTTTCAGATACAATCTGAGGCTCTGATATCCTTTAGTGGCCTAATTGGGTTTGCTCATCTCTATTTTAAACCTTATTAACCTGCCTAGGAATCTTTATGCCAATGGAGTGTATTATTTTTGTACTGTGATCTTTAGCTTCTCTGTCTTTTGGTCTTCAGTCCTCTATATCCTATGTAATTGATTCTCTCTACCAGTCATCTTTAGTGTGTCAGTCTGCTTCTCCTCTTCTAATCTTTTTAGTCTGCTTGACTATGCAGCCTCTTCCGGTTTTGCTGTCTGCACCTGGTACACT
>VWPW01018089.1:0-14204 GCA_013389825.1 Crypturellus undulatus
CCGCGCGGACCGCGGGCGGCGCCTGCGCGCGCCCCGGCACCGCCCCTGGCACCCCCCTCGCGTAACGTACAGAAACATCAAAAACGAGCAACATCTCTTTTTTTTTTTTTTTTCCTCCTCCCCACCCCAACAGCAACCAGCATATAAAACATGCAGCAGCTGAGAAAACACGAGTATTTGTCAAGAAAAAGAGAAACGCTTCATCTGAGTTCCAACAGTGGAGTGTTTCCCCAGGGCTCAGAGTTACTGCTCTGGACTCCAGCACTCGCCCTCTTCAGCAAGGGCACAGGCACTTGAAGCCTTGGCAAGTTTCAGCCTTCAGAGGAGTTTGCTTCTGCAATGCCATTTTTTATTTCCGGCAAGAAAAGGCAGGCGAGGAAATATAGAATACACACAGAATACATCGCAAAGGAAACTTCAGCAGTTCCAGAGACAGCTGAGAGAGGTGATGAGAATGTATTTTACTTATGCTGTAGTTTTGCAGAAATAAATTCCACCACTTTCAAATAGAATAAAAGTGCCTCTTTTCCTTCAGTAATGAAACAGTATGACAACTTTTACAATTTTAACTTTGGAAAAAAAGCTGCAATCAACATGAGAGAAAAGAATATAAGGAATTATAAATGGCAATTTTGTAATGTTTATCTTTTAAATCTCCATATCATAAAATTCAGCATCTCAAGCATGCGTACAACTTTTTCAATACATTTGTTTTTAAAGCAAGAAACAACTATACATTCAATAAATGCATTATGGTTATATACATAACTGCATATTCAAAGATAAATACTGGGACAAGACTTATAATCACTTTATTTAGACGCATTTTGTGTTTTCCCTTTCGGCAGATAGGTGAAAGAGCCTAGGATATTTTGCATTCCATTTCATAGCTTTGCAGTAAGCCACAGAGCAGAAAACAAGCTGGAGACAGCTCTAGGCAGCATTTTTCATTAATTGTTAATGACAATGGCATTGTGATTTACTTGTGCTATGCTATGCTTATGTACCCTAACCATCTTTGGGAGGGGAGTGCAAAGTGACTGCCAGTTACTAGTATGAGCGAATAGCAGGTGGAACAGTTGAGCAGTCTTCTTCATTCAGAGTTCTGTCAATTACAGGTCTGTACTTCAAGGTAACCTTTGGAAGGAAAAAAAAAAAAAGACAACTTTAAGACAAACCAACCTCTCATATCCCAAACAAGACGTTCTAGATGATACAAGTGGCTGGATAATACAACTTATATATGACATGATTGCTATTAAACTATTTCACAGTGTTCATTTCCTACATTTTAGTAATCTAGATGGAATACTCAAAGACAATTTTTCGACAACACCAACTGAATTCAACAAAAACAAAAAACAGTTATTCAAGAGCTGGAATGCTCTTGCTTGTCCTAAAAATAGAGTTAAGGAAGCTAGAAGCACAGGGATGAAGAGGACTGAGAGGGATGCAGAAACCAACTTGAGGGTTTTGTTTTGTTTTTTTTTTTAAACAAGATCAAATTTCAATTCTATTTACTTTTAGAAATACTCATGCTGAACATCAAAAATGAGTTTACTAGCAACAGGAAAACAAACAAGAAGGACCTCAAATCCCAAACCTCTGCCAGTAGCCTGATGCAAGGAGAGGAACAATTCTGACTGGATCACAAAGTTACTTCTCAAAGTTTAACAACTTCTCACAGCTACACCTACTATACCAAATGAAACATTTAATTATTTAAGTATGCTAACTATACCAAGTATCTCAGACAACGCCAATCATTTCCCAGCATTATCATGATATTGAAACTGTCTATTAGCTGTCTGTTGACAGAGAGGAAAGGCCCTAAAGCAGAGTAAACAAACCTTGCCAGTCTTGACATCCACATACGAAAGGGTGTGCTTTCTCCAGTGTTCTTCAAACGGCTTCTTCTGTTGGCCTTGGAGTGGCTTGGAATAATCAAACTCATCCACTCGTACCTAGGAAGATCAGGTTAGTGTAGAGCAGAAGTTGTACCTCAAGTTCACTTCATAACCATATAGTTAGACACACTCCAATTGCAATTGTAACACACTGTGTCTCCTAATAGTGAGGCAACTATTTCAACACCTCCTGCATCAAAATTCAAGGTCCTTGTACAGTTTCAGTACTTAAAACAGCATTGTTTGCAAAAATGCATTACAAACACACTCTAAAGACTTAAATAATCCATCCAAAGCATAGCAAATGCAGTTTCATGTCCAGTCACAGAAAACGTTTGTACCTTATAGTCCTCTCTGGCATGCGCACCCCGGGACTCTTTACGAGCCTCAGCACCGTAAACAGTTTGCAGAGCGCAAAGCATCAGATTTTGTAGTTCTAGCGTCTCCACCAAGTCAGTGTTCCACACAATACCTAGTAAAGATAGTAAGATATTATGAAGGTGTTCTACAAACAAGTTTTGCTTGATTTATTTCTAACCTATTGTAGATATCTTCGGAAGGATGAAGCTAGCCAGTTCCTATACATTGCATAGTCGCAATATTGCAAAACTTAATTAATCACTTCATCTCAATACTCAGTGCTGACAATCTTTAACGTGCCATACAGAACTTCAGCAGTACTGAAAGGTTCCATGGGTGTTTTATTAAAACACCATAGATTCTTGCATGCTTATTATCAAGCTTGAAATTTAGTCCTCTAACCTCATTTCAAATCACAGATCTAGCCTAGAAGTAGCTTTCTAAGCACATCCCTAGCGAGACCAAAAGACAAAGCACCACCTTCTCAAAAAATAACTGTTTTTCCCCTCAGTCCACTATCTCCAAGATGGATCCAAATTTACTTACATGAATACATCTCCATTTTCTACATTCTAAGCTATCGCAACATTCCTTTTCTTGATGCTTGGCGAGCGTTGTCCAAGAAACTCTGTTCTACTGTCACTGTTAGGATACATGTCTAATAGCAATAGTTAAGGAAAAATAACCAGATTGAGGGGAGCAAATGTACATCATTAGATGCACATAGGAAACCAAGTCCTCCTAACATACCCTGCAAGACATGTCAGTAACTGTACGCAAAGCTATTTTCTTAGGTGAAGAATGAGAATAGTCCATCTTAAGAATAAAATGTCAACTTTTCTTAACTTCCTAAGAATACTGTAAATATCTTCTGAAAAGGCTAGTATGTGAATCATCATACACTTATCTTGGGCTCTGACAGATGGCTGTATCTTCTATAATTAGATTTGACTTCAGTGTCAACTTATTTGAAAAAGAACTAGAACATGCACAATAAGATACTTTCCCGATTACCATACTTAAGTCTCTACAACATATTCCCGAGACTTCAAAATTGTCAGGATCTCTAATCAAAGTTAAAAACAAACCAACCCATGCAATTCCTTTGCTCACCACCTTTCCTACAGAATACTCTAAAGGAGATGTGGTCTTTAAAAATCAAATTACCTCTGTCAAACGTCTTCAGATGAGCCAAATCTTGATAAATTTGACTAAGTTTCTCACAGCCTTCTTGTAGTACAGAGCCAGTACGAAATACAGCAGCATGGCTTTGCATTGTCTATAAGACAGTAAAAAAGAAATAGCCCAGTTCCACCTGCTCTATATGCACAAAGCCTCAAATGACCTTACTAGTTCCAGCAGAGCTTTATATAAAACTATTCCGACTTCACCAGTCTTACCTTCTGCATGTTAAGTCTCACTTCTGACGTTCTTATGGTTCCATTGGCAAATCTTAATTTGTCTAGATTAGCAACTGACTCTTCGCCAGCATCTGGTTTAATGGAGGGAACTGGCTCTCCTATTAAGAAAATTCAGAAAGTTTAATAGATGATTGCCTTCAGGTTTTGGCACTTTCATAAAGTAGTAACTACCAAAAAAATCAAAGTAGAGCAAAAAGAACCACTTCCTGAGATACAGGTTAATTGTATTTTTCCTAAATTCCCGCCAACATTACCCATACACTTTTAAAAAGTGAAATTCTCAGTTTCTTTTTCTTGTCTGTGATTTTGGGAGGAATTCACATTCCCAATTTACATTGCTCCCAAAATTCTGCTCTTAATTCCTTAAAAAGGAACATTTGAAACAAATTCTCCTAAACTGTGCAATAAGCCTCACTGCTTGTAGCTCTTTGTCATGGTCTCCTTTACTTCCCTTGTCTTTCATCTCCAAACTGCCCACTTTCTCTTGGCTCTGTTAAGGAACCAGGGCCTGGTCAGTGTGCTTGGCAGTTCCATTTGGGCTCTGCAACTCGTTTCTAATACTGGGATCCACCTGATAGTGGGTAACAAAGATGATGAGAAAACAGATGACTGCTTCTGGACTTCAATTGCTTGGGCAATTCAGCTGTACTTTTACTAGTATTTTTTACTAGCTAAGTAAACTAGCTAAGTTACTAGCTTAGTAACTGTTGCAGAACCAAGTTATTCTATTCTAACATTATGCAACAGTCATGATTCACATAAGGAATGAGATGTTACAATTATTAGTATCCACTTCTTGCATCGCTTGCATATGGGGTCCACATTACAAATCAACAAGATGGCAGCAAATCCTACTATATGAAAGAAATGAAGTACAAGACAAATTACACCTTGATCTAGAAGACACAGAATGTAGAAGAACTGTTTTTTGTTTTCAATTTCCCCATTTGGTAAAACAGATCAACTGCTTTTGCTGATAGCACTGGCTGAATTACAGTTTTAACAGGATTGGTTCGCAACAAATATCACAAAACAAGTATCAATGGCAACCATTTGCCCAGTCAAGAACCTAAGAAAGCTATAAGCAGGACATTTTTTGCATTTTCTAACAGTCTATTAGCCATGGGAATTTTAAACAGCTAGTCATACTATAGTAACAACTCCTTGTTGGGGTAGAAATCAAACCATAAATGTAAACATCTCTCACAGTTGAACTAAATGGTAAGACCTACCAGGCTTGCATGTTTCTGCAATAGTAAGGGCACAAGCACGACCAAAGACCACCAAATCCAAAAGTGAGTTTGCTCCAAGTCGGTTTGCACCATGGACGGATGCACAGGCTGCTTCCCCACAAGCATACAGGCCAGGCACCACTTTATCCTCACCATTCACATGCGTAATCACCTGTCATTTCAGAAAATCAATTCAGGTTCATTTTTAAACTGTTTATAACAAAACAAACCTCCTCATTTTCAAAGGCTACATGCTTTGTAAGCATGGAACTACAGCAATCTGAAGTTTTCTGACTCTAAATCTATAAATATTTAAGTTCAAACACAGATGGAAGCCAAGTATTTCTTTAGTCATACTTAGGAAATAGAACCATACAGTTTATAATATTTTTGCAGTAGAACTAATTTTGGCAGGAGAAGCCAGAACAACACAGGAAATGAATCTTTCCTGCAGATTTCCAAATCAAAATTTTACATTAAAGCAAACACAGCCATCAAATACAATGCACTGACCCAGAAAATTCATCTGACATGATGACACTGAGCTCTAAGTGCTCTATGCGCAAAGATTCCGTGGTTACATTAGGTGCAGTAACACATACAACCGAAGTTACGGACTGCAGTAGAATCCTAGTCTTATCCCTGCTCAACTGCGTATTATCTTCAGATGGATAATCAGAAAATTTTTAGATATGACAGCAATTCCTTGAAATTACTTCTCCAGGTTCACTAAAACTTGGTTCTTGGTTATTCAGGAAAACAAACTAGATTTCAAGCACTCCAGCATTAAGTTATGTAGTTCAGCATCCTTGCAGTTGTGAAATAGTTAATGTTTGGATATTTGGAAAATCATTTCCTATTACTAGATGATACAAGTTTCTAAAAATAATCTGTATTACTTACCTGCCCTTTGTAGTTAGTAGGAATACCTCCCATATTGTAATGCACAGTAGGAAGAACAGGAATGGGCTCTTTAGTCACATCGACTCCAGCAAATATCATAGCTGTTTCTGAAATTCCTGGAAGACGAGTTGCTAGTTGCTGCGGTGGTAAATGGTGCAACTGCAAATACACATGGTCTTTATCAGGGCCGCAACCCCTGGCAAAAAAACAAACAAAAAATGCATAACAAGAACTCTGCAAAAGCCAGTAATTGTTTTAAGCCTATTTAGTTTTGATAACCTTTATAAAAATTAAAAGATTTATCTCTGATAAAAATACATATTTAGCATATTTGAGAAGACTGTTAACCCCTACCAGCCTTTCTATTTTTGACATAGAAATTTTCTTTCTGCACACTATTTAACATTTTAAAATACTACATATTGAGAGAGATGTAAAAGATAATTCATCAATAGAAAAAATGGATTTCACTATTTTTTTTACTAAGAGTTGATATGTTAAACTTACTTAAACAACTGTCCATATGCTCACAGAATTCAAATAGGATGTTCCTAACATCTTGCGTTCCTTTCCAAGACGATTAAGAAATAATAAGCAACATTTTCACCCTGAACACACAGTCTTCATGTAACAACTAAACCTGAAATCCCCAGCATTCCAGGAGTTTAACAAATGAACTACTGAACTATGTAGGGTGTAGTATGATTAAATATTCATTCTGCAGCTTCCTTGAAACATTTAACTAACCTTCCTTCCCGGATTTCTATTGTCATAGAACGGGATACTACATCCCTGGAAGCCAGATCCTTAGCAACAGGTGCATATCTCTCCATAAATCTTTCACCTTGACTGTTAATTAGAATACCTCCCTCTCCTCGGCATCCTTCTGTTATGAGACAACCTGCTCCATAAATGCCTGCAAAGACGAAGAAAAAAACTTAAAGTGAAATGGGATGTCATGACCAAGACAATCAGGAATGGAGAAACAAAGTGTACTTAAAATAATACAAACAAGTCACGTGGGTAGACTGTATTCTTTCCTAATAATCATACCTACTAATAATTGTCCCACAAGGCTTCCTTAGTAAACAAGCTTTATTATTCCTTTCAAACATTTTTCTTGGATAGTAAGCAACAGAATTAGGAACATCTCTAACATCTCTATCAAGCAAAATATTACAATCTGATGATATCCACATGCAGGAAAACACTTGGATAACTTTTATATAGATCTTGTGGACAATTACTTAGTTAAATCAGAAGTTGATCAGTTCAAATTCAGTTTGCTCATCTTTGTTCTCACTTTTTCTGTTTCTGTTCTTCAAATTGTAAGTAAAGTGAAAATTAACCCAATAACACTTCTTTTTCTCTAGAGAAATAAGGCCTACTTGTCAAGTCTTTAGCTCTGGTCAATATAGGAAACAAAAAGCTATGGAATTATAAGAGAAACAGTGAAACGTCTTTGACTAGGAAAAAACCTTAGATATTTTTAGGTTCTAAAAGCTATAATACTGTAAAATTAAAAACTCAAAAGCGTCACCATTTCTAATACACTAAAACTCAGCATTTATTTAGCTACAGTAAAAAGAAACAAATCTTTACTTTTTAGTCTGTAATTCTCATGGCCCACACATTAAATACTGATCCTCTGCTATAAAAGAATGATCCTAAATATATAACTTTACTTCAACTACCCCTCTTGCATAAAACATTCACTGCATATAACTTTAACATTCACGGCTATCCCATTGCTTCTGTCTCTAATACAAAACAATTTAATATTTTAAAGATGAGAAGAGATACATTTTCAAGAGGTGAAGCGATCTAAACTCAAAATTCATAAAACTTGTTACATTGTAAAGACAGCTCCTCAAAATATTTAACATTCATATCTAAATTAGAAAAGGTGAAATCTTTCTCGCAGTGTAGCATTCTTACTCTCAGTGTTACATTTTACAGCAGTCTGAACACTCCTTACAGGCAACTAATGAACAGTTAGGTTTTACAGGAAAGTTCAAACTGATTATGTTTTCAAAACAAACAAACAAACAACCTCCCCCCTTTCATTTTTGCCTTCTTAAAAACAATGTTAGAAGTATTACTTCAACCCTGCAACTGTATAAATGTTATTATAGGTAGGATTGCTTTTGTGAACATGCTTTGTACCTGTGGGATGGAACTGTACAAACTCCAAGTCCTGGCAAGGAAGACCAGCTCGTGTGACCATCGCGGTGCCATCACCCGTACTGGTATGAGCAGAGGTACAACTGAAATAAGTGCGGCCATATCCGCTGCAAAATAGAGGCGGAAAAAGTATTAAGTCAAGGAAGAGTCGCTGGAATCTATCCCTCACTGTCCGTCTGTTTGAATAACAGTGGAACTAGCTCAGAGGGTTAACAAGCAAGATACTTTGCCATCTCCTACACTAAAAGCCTAATCAGAGGAAAAAAACAAAAAAATCGATACCATCCTGTTATGGTCAACTCTATCCGAAAAATGACTGGTGCTAGAAGGCAAGGCAAGGCAAGGCAAGGCAAAAAAGAAAGAAAAAAAAAAAAGAAAAAAGAAAAAAAAAGTGTTCTCTTTCAGACAGAATGACTAAATTTGCAAAATTATACTGCTTTTCATCCAAGATGAAAACTTGAATATTATAGATTACATATGGATATAAAAAACAGAGATGATGCGTTCATCTCCAAAGGAACTTCAAATTCACCTACAACACCCAGTCCTCAAACTAGTAGCAACCCTTTATCATAAGCATCACATTACCCCGTGGCAATGACAGTGTTCTTTGCCCTAAATCGATGTATAGAGCCATCTTCTATGCACAGGGCAATAACACCACGACATTCTCCATTTTCCATTAGAAGATCCAAGGCAAAATACTCAACGAAGTAGCTGGTATCATATCGCAGAGACTGGAAGGGAAAAAAAAGTAATTATTAAGAAAAGTCTGGAAACTTAAATAAGATCTCTTCAGTCTCTTCAAAGCTATATATGAGATATATATATATATATGAGATATTTAGGATAAACACAAAAGAAACAACACCCTCCCACATCCTAGCAACTCAGGGAAGCCTTCTTTTCCTATAAAACCATATTAAGAAAAAAAATATACCACTAATGAACCTATCCTAGCTCAACCATTCAATTCAGAAAAGCCATAGCTAGTCAAGACCCATTCTTTCAGCCTACTTTTGGCAGTACTTCACTTAGCTGCAGAGCTCAATGCAAGTAGAGACAAGTATCACTGAATCTCTCCAAGACGCAGAACAAATCTCCTCAAGCCCAGTATATAAATTTATCAACAGAAACAGCAAGCCAAGTCAGATTCCATGCCCTCAAGGATCAGACTAGTATGTGGCAGCACTAGGCATTTGTTTTGCAGTGGCATGTACGGTTTTAACCACAAGGAGAGCAAACAGCTAGTCACTAAGTAGATAAATACCACTAGCTGCTCTGCATTCAGTTTAAGGCTTCAGGCAGCTTACTACCTCTTTTTAAAAGAGCTCTGTCTTTCCTCTGTTTTGTCCCATAACATTGATAGGACATATTAGAATTATAGTCAATAACTTGCAAGAAAGCAAGCTCAGGAATGCATTCTAACCCTTTGTATATTTAGGGACATTACACACATTTTCCCCGCTCTATAAAGATAACTGAACAAAAACACTGCCTTGTATCTTTGTCAGGAGTTCCCCAATGGCCCTGAGTCAGTCTGAAAAAGCTAGAAAGGTCTTGAGTTTGGTTTCCTTCTCCTTTGCGGGGGTGGGGAGGAGAGGGAAGTTTAGATAAATTCTGTTTTTGACTGGTTAATAGATGCAAAAGCAGCAATGAGGCAAAACTGCTCTAACCAAACAGTTGTCAGTGTACACTACTCAAACCCTGCCTCCAGGAGAGCAAGCATGAGCAGGATCCTTCGGTGTATTTTACTTGTTTGCACTCCTTGCCTGAAATAGGCATCTGCAAGGCTATTATCTTTTCACAGTGCCTCGGGAGNTACTCAAACACTGCCTCTAGGAGAGCAAGCATGGGCAGGATCCTTTGGTGTATTTTGTTTGCACTCCTTGCCTGAAATAGGCATCTGCAAGGCTATTATCTTTTCACAGTGCCTCGGGAGGAAAGAAAATCCAGAATTGGCATCAGTGATTTACCCAGACTCCTCACTGATATTACAGTTGCAAGCAGCTACATTTCTTGATTTTTTTCAAATGCTAGAAAAAAACATTAACTGAAAACACAAAAACCCAAATTCATTTTTATTTCACAGTTCCTTACCCTGCCATACAAGGTATGCAACAGTGAGTGTCCTGTTCTGTCCGCAACACAGCAGCATCTGTGAGCCTGCCCTCCTTTTCCAAACTGGAGACTCTGTCCACCAAAAGCACGCTGATAGATTTTTCCTTCTTCTGTTCTACTGAATGGCATTCCATAATTTTCCAGCTGTTGAACCCAGATAAACATGTGAGTAATAAGGCAGAAAGTTTCTGGCAAGGAGACCTGCATGGAAGCTGGTCTGTGCTTTAGTTACCTAAAGTGCAAATCAGCATCAGCGAGTCTCACCTCTATTACCGCAGCAGGGGCTTGCTCAGTCATGTAGTGAATGGCATCCTGGTCTCCCAGCCAGTCAGACCCTTTCACTGTATCATAGAAATGCCACCTCCAGTTATCTTCCTCCATGTTTCCCAGGGCAGCATTGATCCCTCCCTGAAAAGGAAAATGCATATTCCTAGAATTATATTACTGAAGCACAGGTTCAGCAGTTTTCCCTCCTGTTTCTGTTATTTCTAAGACAAACAGTAAAGTCGGTCTTCACATGGACGTGTCAAAAAAAAGAACAACATGAAATCTATTAGTTTCACAACAGTTCTTATTCTGATGTATAACACAAGTTACACACATGGAATGCAGTGAAACTAAACTGAAGTGAGACATATTGCCTTCCAAAATAGCTTCAACTAAACGCAAAACATTTATGAAAGAAATGAGCCCTTGAAACATTAGTCTCATGTGCACATCCAGACAGGCTTTTTGAAAGCAGCTATTTTTTAAACATATATTCTGCCCAATTTCTCACCTGTGCAGCAACGGTATGAGATCTGGTAGGAAACAGCTTTGTAACACATGCTGTATTGAATCCAGCTTCTGACAAACCAAATGCAGCTCGCAGACCTGCTCCGCCTGCACCCACAACAACTGCATCAAATTCATGGTCCACTACTGGATATTGTGTAGAAATCTGTAAAGAGAAAAAGAAGAAAAAAAGGTTTATTATCAAAATATTTAAAGCTGATCCCAACCTTCAAGTTCTGTGTAAACAAAAGCAGTATACAGTCAACATTCTTAACAGAGGTTTAATAAATGTTCTTTAAAAAAAGAATATATCAGATACAGTCTGTAGAAGCAAATTCATCACTAGAAAAGCTATTCAGTTTAGAAACTCAATCCACTTGAACATAACATTCTGCTGAAGCCAAGCATCTCACAGTAGCTCTATGGCTTCCTTATAAGCATCAATAGTAACACTGTGTTATCCAGTCTGTTCTTAAGGTATAGAAAAGCAGAAACATACCGAGTCAGAAACCTTGGCGGAAGCACTTTTCTTTCCAGTGATGGTGAAGTGAAAACTGCGTGCTAGAGTCTGGCATGCTGCTGGCCACTGGGGAAAGAAATTAAGACAACCACTGTGGAATAAGCATTTCCACAAGCGAGACCTTCAGCATTCTCCATTACTCTGTGATTATAACAAACATCTTTGTACTGTTGATACCACATGCTCAAGAACACTGTACCAACATTTCAGAGCCATCTGCAGTGAAGTTCTAGCTTTCCTATCGTTACAGCCAGAAGGACAGATATTTAAAGTTTTGACTAGATGAAAGAACAGTCTGCAAGTAGCAAGCCGTTATAGTCTTTATCATATTTTATTCACCTCGTTAATCCTAACTAGTCTCTTATACTTATCTGAGCCTTGTATTGACAAAACATGCTTGCAATGAATGTTCTGCTTTACCATTTCTTTTCTTATGGAAACAATGATATGGACAACTCTGAGAATCATAGAATTACTAGAGAAGATCTCACTTGAGTCAAACAATCCACAGAATTTGAATTATTTCAGATGTTCTGAAAGAGTCAAGAGATAGTCTCTCTCTTTTTTTGTTCATTCTGTATTTAATGGTGGCCTATTTAAAACTATTTATTAATATCTGAACTGTTGGCACTGTTTCCTCCTTTTGCAACATTCTCACAGCTCCCCAAACACTGAATCACTAAAACCACTAAATGACTCAAACTCATATCCATCCTTGTTTGATAGGTTAAAGCCACAGTTCTGGCCCCTCTAGGATAAGCTACCAATTNTAATATCTGTATGAAGCACAATGGCACTGTTTCCCCCTTTTGCAACATTCTCACAGCTCCCCAAACACTGAATCACTAAAACCACTAAATGACTCAAACTCATATCCGTCCTTGCTTTGCTGGGTTAAAGCCACAGTTCTGGCCCCTCTAGGATAAGCTACCAATTTTACCAATCCTAGAATATTTTCTGAACTATCTGAAGAAGAAATGAATGGCATGGCTTTCTTTGTGTTACTGTTCTAATACATATATGTAACAGTAACACAAAAAGTCAAGACAATGCCTTGCACAGGGGCACCAGTACTTTCCTATTTAAAATACCTCTCTAATACATTCTTGCATATGTCTTTTCCAAAATTTCTTATAACTACAGTTTAACTGCTCTATAAAACTGTCAACAAGCAGGTCTTCTCTCATCTTTTCCCCCGCACAATGAAATAAACCACACTGAAGTTTACTCAACTAAGTTTCATCATCTCTCTTATTAGTTTCTTAAAATCATCTTTATGCTTGACAGCCAATCTAAAGTGTCATAATATACGTCAATATACTCCTTAGTAGAGACAAGGTAGCTAGTGAGACAATTTAATAAGATCAACCGTAACAGCTATGATTGAAAAAAATCCCTCTTCTAAGAGTTTATTTTCCCCTTTCTCCCTCCTCCCCCACTCTGCTGGGTTATCACACTTTTGGACAATTTCACGCCCTTCTTAATTCCCACATTTGTGCCTATCTTTGTTAATATTTTACATCCCGAATCAGATCAAGTGATTCACTCAGACAGAATAGAGGTAACAGGCAACATAAAGTACAAGATGCAATTTTTCTACAAAACACTCCCAACAATAACAGATACCAAACTGAAACCAGCTGCTCTCGCTATAGTTCATAGTATCTGTTCAAAGCCTTGCGCTACAAATGGAGCTAGACTAGCAGAGCTGTAGTTTACCTGGCCAGTTTACCTGCCCACTTCAAGTTTACCTACTGTGCATTCACTAGCATATACCACTCCGGCTTGTTTCCTTGAGGGAAATAACCACTTTGCAGCTTTGACACTGCTGCACAGCTTTTTAATTTATTAACTTATTGTCACTGGTCAGTGACCAACATACCTAGTCACGGCATAAAGCAAATTAAGGAAAGCCTTTACTGACAGTCCATGACAACATGCTTACATGCTTTATACATTGCAAGTGTAAATTACTTTTTTGGAAAAAAAAATAAAGAAGCTGTAATTTGTGTTATATAGAAAGAAACTGAGCCCCTTCTCGCTCACAAAGTGGATGTCCAGCTACTATCTCCACGAGAATTCTGCTATGAGTGCCTCAGAGTCATCTTTAAAAAAAAAAAAAAGNGAAATTCCCACATTTGTGCTTATCTTTGTTAATATTTCAGTGACCAACATACCTAATCACTGCATAAAGCAAGTTAAGGAAAGCCTTTACTGACAGACCATGACAAAATGCTTACATGCTTTATACATTACAAGTGTAAATTATTTTTTTGAAAAAAAAAAAAAAAAGCTGTAATTTGTGTTATATAGAAAGAAACTGAGACCCTTCTCGCTCACAAAGTGGATGTCCAGCTACTATCTCCACGAGAATTCTGCTATGAGTGCCTCAGAGTCATCTTTAAAAAAAAAAAAAAAGTTACTTTTCCAAAGTTGCTACCTCACTCTTCTGCAGGGCTAACTGTAAAGCAGTCATGAAATAGACCTTTGCATCAAAACACTCTGGAAACGCATTTACTAATAATAATGAAGCAGTTGCTCCTCCTTCCCGCGGCCGCCCAAGGTCACGGGGGGGACACGCGGCAGCGAAACCCCCGGGGGCGGGAGGGGGGTACAGACAAACGGCTGGACAGCACGGGCCCCGCCCCCTCTCTCCCTCCCTCCCCCCCGCACCGGGGGAGGGGCAGGAGCCCCCGGCCCGGCCTGCGCCATCTCCCCCCGGCCCCCCGCACCGAGGCAGCTCCCGCTCCAAACCGCCGAGGCCCGCGGGCGGGTAGGACCG
>VWPW01018089.1:14995-44576 GCA_013389825.1 Crypturellus undulatus
GGGAGGGAGTCGAGGCAGCGGCGCCCGGCGGCGGGAGCGAGCGGGAAGGGGCGCTGCGGCCTGCGGGGGCCGCCGCTGTGCGCCCTGCCCGCCGGGCTGCAGCGGTTGCGCTCGAGCTTCCGAGTAGAGTTGGCGTTGGGGGCGGTTTGTGTCAGGGCTTAACCGCTCCTCTTACTCATTTTATCTGGGAGCCTAAGGCTGAAACGCTTGCCCAAATATAAAACAGTAGCCACGGGAACGGCCTTTGTACCTGTGTATGGCACTAACGCTGCATTTCCCTTCTTTCCTGTGAATCAGAAGCGTCTTCATGAATAATTTGAACGATCCTCCCCACTGGAACATCCAGCCGAACCGAAGGGAGCCCGGCGATGAGGGCAGCAGGTGGAATTATGCGTTGCTGGTGCCTATGCTGGGGCTGGCAGCCTTTCGTAAGTAGTAGTAACCTGCGGCCTCAACTGCAATCCCTGAAACAGCAGAACAGTTTAAGTAATACCCTGTCCAGGGATTCCGTCTGCCCGTGCTCTCCAGGATGTCTCATGTGCTTGGGAATGTACCAGTAAATACTGTTAAATTCATAACCCTAGGGCAATGAAAATTTTTCACCCACTGAATTGAATATGTATATTAGTAAGCTCTACTTTGCCCAGCCCCCTGTCAGAGGAGGAGACAGTGATATGGTAGCAAGCCAAAGGTAACCACCCAAAGAGCTACTGATATATATCATTTTGCTGGACTTGCAAAGTGCATAGCATAGTTTCTGTATTGGGAACCTCGAGTTTATCTCTCCAATAATTCTATATTCTTTCTTTAATCCAAAAAGTATGTGTGTTAGCAGTACAATACTAGTAGAGATTTCGCTTCAAAGGAAACAATATGATTGTCTGGTTCGCCTTCCCATGGAACATGGATACATTGGTGGGCAAGGACCAGGAAATAGAAGTTTTTAATGCAGAATAACTTTTCTTTTAGCTGTTAATTCTAATAGCTGTTAATTACAGCTATTAATGCTACCTGTCTTTTACTAATATGTACAGTCTCCTTTATATGTGATAGGTTGGATCTGGACCAGAGAGTGCCAGAAAGAAATAGAAAAAGAAAAAAAAGAATACTATAAGAAACAGTCATCTTTACAGAGAGACCTGGAAGCCAAATACCGGGATATAATCACAGAAAATCGTCGCACAGTTGCTCACTTGGAGCTAGAGCTGGAAAAGGAGCGCAACAGAACCCTGAGTTACCGTGAAGCACTGGTGTCCCAGAGCCGCAAACTTGTAGAAGAAAGAAGACTCATAGAGCAGGAACAGGAGAAGCTAGAGCGAGAAAAACAGGTCCTCTTGCGCTCAGGAGCCGCAGGGAACTTGTACCAGAGTTACCTGGCAAAGGAAGAAGAGTGGCAAAAAAGAGCCAATATTCTACTGAAAGAATTAGAAGATGGACTTAAAGAAAGACAGGAAATCTACTGCAGTCTTGTGGTGCCGAGAAACCAGAGACTAGAAATAGAGAAAAATCTGCTAGTTAAAGCAGCAACAGATCCTGTTGCTGTGGCTCTACAAGTGGAGAGTGGCTTGAAAGATATTTTCAAATATGATAACTACTGTGGCAATCTGCTGAACAGAAACAAAAGCCGAAATGGAAGACTTATGTGGCTGTATCTCAGATATTGGGAACTAGCTATTGAAGTACAGAAGTTCCAGAAGGTAGAAAAGGCCATGTTAGGAAAACAATAGGTAGCAGAAGTCGTGATCCATCATGGATAATGTGGACTACCACAGTTGTAGTCCGAAGCTGTTAGATTCTCCTACCGTGTTTTGTTTTCCCCTCCTTATTGCATTTGTATTTGCATGTGCAGTGTGAGTACCTTTTCTTTCACTGTCTAACGGCAAATGCTCCATCGAGCTCTGCTCCTTGCCCTAAAGCTCTGTGAGTGTGTTTGTATTGCAGACTGCAGCCTAGTGTACAGATGTGCCTGCTTCTGTAGGTGCCGGGGCAGCAAAATGGCAACTGGGTTGGACTGATTTACCTGCTTGCTGGTTATCCTCCTCCAGTGGAGAAGTAAGTTGTCTCCCTCAAGCCAGGTAGCTCATAGTGCTCCTTATCCCCCTGGTTTCTTGCATCATGGCATTTCTTTTTTTTTTTTTTTTTTTTTTTTTTTTTTTTACCAAGACTGATCTTGAGGCAGATATTTGGAAGAGAACATGTTCAAGCAAGGTTCTTTGTTGCATAAATCCTGTATGTGCAACTGTATATATACGCACACATATGTATGTATGCATGTGTATATATATTTGTGTTATACATACATTTCTATGTGTTAGTATCCCAAGAGGGAAAAGAGTATGATCATGTTTCAGATTAGTCTTGCATTGTCTTCCAAGTTGAACATACAAATAGGACTTTCCGTAGGAAACATCTGAAAGAGGCTAATCAAAGTAATGCATAAAGAAACAGTTTGATCAAAGTCTCACTGGAGTGAGGGATGCAAGCCTGAGTTCTAAATGGAAAGTAGATGAGCTCTAGGTTATGTTCCCATCACACTGTGTAAAGGTTAAGAACACACATGTTTTCTTCTCCATCAAGGTTTTAGTTATTGCCAAAAAGTGTGCCTCCAGCATAGACCTCAGTGGGCTGCTGTCTGTGTCCTGGTGAGCTGGGGGCTTGATATTGAGCTTCCAGGAGCCTCTGAAGATCCCTGTGACTGCATCTGGTCCCATACTTGCTATCGGTCCCCTTCGTTATTTACGTGACCAAGCTACATTTATGTTTCGATAGGCGTAGTCATTTCAGCCCTCACCAGCTGCCTCTGTTCTCCGGAGCCAAAGTGTATTTTTCCACAACTCTTAAATTTTGAACTTGCACTTCACTCCTTCAAGTACATGTATCTGTACAAGCCTATGGGCTTGTATGTAGCTCACAACAAGCTTTGCAAAGGTTTAAGCTTTTTAACTTTACTAGGCACAGTGAAATGTGCAGATCTAAATAGAACATCAAAAATACGACAGTGGGTTTCTGTGTTTGAAATTCCCCCAAAATTTGATTCCTGTAGAGAGTAGGAACCACCTTCAGTTTCAAACGTGCCATGTATTTTGGAGTGTATTTCTTCCTCCTTTCTAATCCAGCCTTACTCCCAAAGCAGCAGTGCATTTGTTTATAACCTTCTGTGTTAGCACACGTTGTTCAGTGTGGAAAGATTGTCAGTTCTTTAGCAGTTCTTCAGGACCAGCCTTGAAACAAGTTCACCTTTGACTGTCAGCTGTTGCTTTGCCCAGAAGCAATCCAGCAAAGTGGACGCTGATCAAAGTTTAGCAGGGAACTCTGCTAGAGGTGCAATTTTCTCTTGTTATCTCCTGTTGGTTTTATTTCAGCCTCGGCGCAGGAGACACCAGATAAATCAACCATGTAAATGGTGTATGCAACTTAAAATCACTACTCAGCAAAAAATGTCCCATGTGGAACAAAGTTCTTAAATTATACATGTTCTTCAAATAATCTTTTCTTCTTCTGTTGTGATTTTGCTACCCTCAGTGATGAGTGAGCACTGTTGTATTGACTTGTCGTTTTTTTATGGACTGGTATTTCTTCAAGATAAAGTAATAGTGAACAGACAAGCATTGCAAGTGTATATAAAATCACAAGCACTGAAAAGATGAAAGGTTTTCTGGATGCCAGACATACACAGGTTGGAAGATGACAACAAGCAACTGAAAAGTTCTTTTGTGTGAGTGCTTGAGCCAAGCTGCCATAGCTGACCACGTGCGCATGCCCCAAACTGCTTAGTAGAACAAATAAAACAACTTCACTTGCCTGTAGTTCTCTTCACTGTGGAATCTGGCCACAGAACTATGGAGGATTTTATGTGAACCAACAAGCATTTGCAGCCACTCAGCTAACACAGTAGCCAGTGGATCTATGCCAGTGTATTCAAGACTTATGCCTTCCTTTTGTACATATTTGTTAGTTCTCCATATTGAAAGGTCACGCATTTTACCCTGAGTTCTTTCATAGTTCGTCACAGACATCAACTGAAAAATACTTAAAGAAAAGATGTACTCAACGGGGTAAAATGCTTCTATATAAATATGTAAATCAAAGCATCATGTGTTTAATTTTATGTGATTGGGTGCAACGTAATAAATGTTTGAAATGCACTTTCTCTTCTTTAGAAGTGTCGACTGTTTGTACAGGTAGGATTGTTCACACTTTGCAAATCAGGATATTAAGATGGAAGAGTAATTTGTGGAGGATTTTTGAAAGGAAGTTCAGAAGCATCACTCCTGTTATTTCTGCTGAAATTCATATTTCCCCTCTATAGGTTAAGTTGTATTGAAAGCAGAAAGAATAGTTATTGTGAGCTTTATCTTGCTCATGGGCTCGTGATCTAGATCAGTGGTTTGTTTGAAGATGCCCATATGTATGTAGATCATAAAGGTAATTTGTCTTCAGAATATTTAATGAAGGTCTTTCTGTTACAAAACATCACTCACTTATTAATAATAATAATAATTAAAAACTTAAATCCTTTCTTGACTGTTGTAAGTTGGAGGAAGTGGATTAGAGGAGGGGAGTTTGTCTATGCCATTATAAGAGTCTAAGTTGGCACTTAAAAAGCTTTGATTGGAGTGCCAAGCAGAGATTTTTTTTTTTTTCTTTTAAGGAAAAAACAGGTTCACTGAAGTGAGATAACTACACCAACATTAAAGATGAATGATTAAAAAAGGACCATCCCACTGAAACACTGGGATTGTTAATTCTATTTGTTAGATAGGGTATCCTGCCTTCCTCCAGAACCCCTCAGATGCCTCTTACTGTACTTCAACTTCTTTTTGTTTCCTTTTGTGGGTTTTCTCATCTTTCTGCTCACTGAGGCACTCTAATCTCACTCTAAGACCTTGGGAATTCCCGTTCCTTTTAATAATAGACCATTAATATCTTAGTGTTTGACACAGTGCTTCATATTGCAGCCATCCTCATCCTCACAGGAAGAACATTTTTTATTGAATTGAGAATAAAAGTGAGGTTTGTTAATGTGTAATTTAGGGTTATAATTTCCATACTGTACAAGAGTTGGGAGTTTTGGGTTTGCTTTTAATGCATATGTTGTTGGGATGTGTCACATATCAGAAGTCCAGATTTTCCTGAAAGTTAACAATTACTTACATTTGGACTATTTCCAATTAGTTTTTGCCATTGTTATGAGTCTAATCATTTGTTATCATTGTGAACTTATTCTATCTATAGCCATATAAAAAATTTAGCTTTCAAAATAATGTAATGGAGTTCATACTCTTTTCTCTATTTGTGGTTGACTAACATCTTGCAGGATGGTATGCAGTGTTCCTGTTGCGCCTGCCTGTCACACTACATATAGCATATAGCAGATGATTTGGACAAGCAAAACTGAGATATACTCACATTATCCGTGAAAGGTTTTCTGAAGCCTTCTGCATGAAGCACCGAGTTTCTGAATATACCATTTTCCTATGCAATTTTTGCTTAACACCTTCATGGGCCTGCATTTATTTATTAACATAAGATAATTAAGGAGTAACCAAACAACTAACAGGCAGTTTGCCCATTACAGTAGCCAAGGACTATGATATTGTAATGAGAAATAAAGTTTTTTCTTGGTGACTAATACCCTTTGCAACACAGTACCTATACGTGCTTTCACCCTCCAGGGTAGCTGCCATCTAGTAGGTGATGCTGAATCATTCTTACACTCAGAATATTCTCAAATATTTTTAGGGGAATGCACAAGCCATCCCTTTGGCATGCTGTGTATTTATCTATGAAAGTAGGCATCATCCTTCCTTTGAAGTCCTTTCCATCCCTTAAAAGGCTTTGGCCCTCTAGCACGTGGGTGGTGAGAGTTCCTACAGGGCCACCAAAGGAAAGATTGTGCCTGGAGGCCCTGAGGTTGCCTGCTCCTTGGTGGATGAGGAGCCACAGGGGTCAGGGAGGGGAATGTCCCTCAGGGCAGTCTCCAGGAAGGCAGTTGCTATAAGAAGATACTGGTTGCTCTGCAGACATAAAATCGCTGCAACTGTTGAATGGTGGCTAGGAAAAAAAAAAAAAAAAAACACAGTCCTCATGACAGAACCAGTCTTGGACTCCTGAACTGAAAATTGACCCCTGAGTAGCAACATCGAAATCTTAACATTGAAACTTGAGCTTGCTAACACAGAAAAAACTGTCAAAAATGTCATGAATCTGAACACCTGTATCAGTACCGAGGCTGTTATATTTGGCAGATTGTTCAAATGTAAAGGATTCATACAGAGGGGTTGTTAAAAGTGATTTCATCTCCCAGCCATGACAAGCACAGTGACTCTATATAATCCTGTTGGCAAGGAATCACCATCAGAGAAATTGCTGTAGAAGATATGCAGAAAAGCTGATTACAGATTAGTTGCTGGAGAAAGTAGCCACAGGATACCACAGGCGGAAGTAAAAAGACCAAATAATACTGGTAACACAGCCCTAAAAGTGCTAGCTACTAAAGCTAACACTAGCAGTGGTAGTATATATTAATGGGAACAAACAACTGAAAGGAAATCTCACCTCAAAAAAAAAAAAAAAAAGGAAAAGCTTCAGGAGCGCACAGGGCTTGTGAGCCGTGCTGTAATTGTCATTCACTGTCATATACCCTTGGATAATCCCTAGATCCTCCCACTATGAGGTGGGGAGGGACCATTGTGAGGCGGCCCATTGTGAGGCAGCCATTGTGAGGCAGCAAGGGGTCCATTGTGACGCAGCCCATTTTAGGGGTGGTCGATTGTAAGGCAGCTCATTGTGAGACAGCCAGGGGCCCATTGTGATGCGGCTCATTGTGAGGCGACCGGTTGTGAGGGGGCAAGTGGCCCACTTTGAGGTGGCCCATTGTGAGGTGGCCCACTGTGAGGCGCAGAGGGGTCCAGTGTGATGTGGCCCACTGTGAGGTGGCCCATTGTGAGGTGGCTAGAGGCCCATTGTGAGGCAGCCCTTGTGAGGTGGTCAGGGGCCCATTATGAGGTGGCCCATTGTGAGGCGAGGAGGGGGCGATTGTGAGGTGGCCCATTATGAGATGGCCCACTGTGAGGTGGCTAGGGGCCCATTGAGGCGACCGGTTGTGAGGCAGCAAGGGACCCATTGTGAGGTGGCCAACTGTGAGGCAGCAAGGCACCCACTGTGAGGTGACCCACTGTGAGGCATTGTGAGGCTGCGAGGGACCCANATTGAGGCGGCCGGTTTTGAGGCAGCAAGGCACCCACTGTGAGGTGACCCACTGTGAGGCATTGTGAGACTGCGAGGGACCCATTTTGAGGCAGCCCATAGTGAGGTGGCCATGGGCCCCATTGTGAGGCTGACAGGGGCCCGTAGTGAGGCGGCCCGTTGTGAGGTGACGGGTTGTGAGGTGTCGAGGCAAGGGACCCATTATGAAGTAGCCAAGAGCCCATTGTGAGGCAGCCCATTGTGAGGCAGCCATGGGACCAATTGTGAGGCGGCCTGTTGTGAAGTAGCGAGGGGTCCATTGTGATGTGGCCCATTGTGAGGTGGCTATTGTGAGGCAGCCAATTGTGAGGTGGCCAGTGGCCCATTGTGAGGCGGTAAGGGGCCCACTGTGAGGCGGCCTGTTGTGAGGTCGTGAAGAGCTCATTGTGACGCAGCCCATTGTGAGGTCCATTGTGAAGTGGCCCACTGTGAGGTGGCCCACTGTGATGTGACGCATTGTGAGGCGGTGACATGGCCCATTGTGAGGCAGCAAGCGGGCCAATGGGGCCAATGTGAGACAGCGAGGGGCCCATTGTGAGGGGGCAAGGGGCTCCTTGTGACATGGCCCATTGTGAGACGACAAGGGGACCATTGTGAGGCGGCCCATTTTGAGGCAGCCCATTTTGGGGTGGTCCGCTGTGAGGCAGCCCATTGTGAGGTAACCCATTGCGAGGCAGTGAGGGTCCCATCGTGATGTGGCCCATTGTGAGTCGGCCAGGGGGCCCATTGTGAGGCAGCAAGGGACCATTTGTGAGGCATCCCATTGTGATGGGGGCCCATTGTGGCACGGCCCATTGTGATGCAGCCCATTGTGAGGTGGCTAGGGGCCCATTGTGACACGGCCCATTGTGATGCAGCCCATTGTGAGGTGGGGAGGGGGCCATCGTGAGGTGGCCCATTGTGAGGTGGCCAGCTATGAGGTGGCCAGGGCCCCATTTTTAGGCAGCCCATTACAAGTGGGTGAGGGACCCAATTCCAACGCAGCCCATTGTGGGGTGACCCATTGTGAGGCAGCCCATTGTGAGGCAGCCAGTGGCCCATTGTGAGACTGCAAGGGGCCCATGGTGAGGCAGTGAGGGGCCCATTGTCAGGCTTCGAGGGACCCATTGTGAGGCGCCCATTGTCAGGTGGCCCACTGTGAGGCAGCCACGGGCCCATTGTGATGTGACCCATTTTGAGGTGACCCATTGTGATGCGGCCCACAGAGAGGTGGCCAGGGGCCCATTGTGAGAGGGCCCATAGTGAGGCCTCAAGGGACCCATTGTGAGGTGGACATTGTGAGGTGGGGAGGGGCCTCATTGTGAGGTGGCCCATTCTGAGGCAGCCAGTGGCCCATTGTGAGGCCATGAAGGGCGTATTGTGAGGCACCCATTGTCAGGTGGCCCATTGTGAGGCGGTGAGGGGCGATTGTTAGGCAACCCATTGTGAAGGATTATGCTCTGGCTTCCTTTCAGCCAGAAGAACCGCCTAGGTTTTGAAATGGCACCTCTTCACCCTTCTCTTCATAACTGCTCCTGCAGGCTTGCATTTTTTTAAGACACCTCACTTCTCAGACTGCTTCAAACCAAAGAAATTCCTCAGCCAAACTGGTTGATGCTTGTTATTATAAAATACTACCTCCCCCTTGTGGCTGGTTGCTTGGCTAGCCAGCAGCCCACAGGGCGAGTATCTGCATCAACCCAGATGGCGTGGTAGACCTCTACGCAAAGACAGTATGTACGAATTGGATGTAGCTCAGGAACCTACCAGTATTTCCATATATACAACAGTATAGGAAAAGAAATCAGTAGACAGCTTGATTAAAGAACACTGTTCATTGCTTAGGGAACATCACAAGCAACAGTCTAAAGTGTCAACATGGTCTGGTGCCTTTTGGAGAAAGGACACATGTGGCTAGAAGGATCCAAGTAATAGCACCTTGTTGACTAAGACATGCAGGTAGATCTATGTTGGCCATCAGGAGACCAAATAATTTCATATGTTCACAGAAACATTTCTAGACCTATGCACCCTACTTGCAATTGTCGCCAAAGTACAAAGATGAAAAAAAAATCTTCAAAGTTGATAGTAACATTTCTGAGGCCTCCTGAATACATACAGCATAACAGAAAGGACAGTACATTGACAAGAAGCAAAGATGAGTGATGCTGGTAGAGCTGATATTTTTCCATTGAAATATTTATATACAAAGCTGAAGCAAATATTACACAAACTACTATTATATACAAAATTAAAGATCATGCCTATTTCTAGAAGGAAAAAAAAAAAGAGAAATTTGCTGCATAAGAATCAATGTCAGTTCTGGTCTGGGTGCATTGCAACATGTGCTGTTTATGTTTAAAGCTTGTTGCCTTTATTTTTTTATTTTTTTGTGGCTAAGGATACTGATGCCTCCACAATAGACTTTGGCTATTTCTAAGTATGTCAGATTGTTCAAGAAAATTTCCTGACACTATAAAACAATTCTAGAATGAGATGCATGTGGAGGTAATTGTATATGACATCTTCTCTCTATTGCTTTCTCAGCGGCCTAAAACAGAGTTTCAGTGATAGCTCAGTGCTATTCTGTTTCTGCTTTGGAGTGATAGTTGCTGACACAAGAGGACCTCTGATCTATCTGGAAAAGTTACAATCATATGAAGTCTCAAAAGTTTATTGGACTTCCAGGTCGCAAAGCCTACCAGGTAACTCTATTTGAACTGCTATGATGCTGGCAAATGCAGCCTTGAAGCACTGACAAATCATGCCAGCTGACTGAGAAGTTACATCTTTTGGTTATTTATCAGGTAGAGTTTGAGAACAACAGAGCATAAAACTTCATACTCAGTTAAAGATCTACATTTTTTTTTTTTTTTTTTTTGGCAGGGTAACCTGTTGTTGAATATTAGCCCTAAACATAAGTGAATCTGGAACATTTTGCCAGCTTACCTTTTATTGAAATACGACTATTAGAGTCCCCCAGGCTGGGTATTTTGAGTCATTTCCTGAACAGGGGTTTACAGCTTTTTCTTGGTGGAGGTGGTCAAAGATTTTGCCCATGGATAGCCCACAAAAGGATTTGTTATGTCCAAGCAGATTCCTCAGGGACAGACTGCCGGGGAAAGCATCTCTAAATGTTCTTCCTCCTCCCTTCTATTATATCTTCCTTCCCCCCCCATACTCATCACACAAGGCTCATCACATGTATAGCCCGAGAGATTGGGCAGTCCCCATTCAAGTTGGTTTTCAAGACCTGACTGGATGAAGCTCTCAGCATTCTGATCAGATCTCATAACTGACCTTGCTGTAAGCAGGAAGTTAAACTAGAGACCTCCTGAAACCCCTTCTGATCTGAATTGTTCCATGGTTTTAATAATACTATGATTATTAAAATTTTTAAATATGAATAGTTCCATCACAGTCAAAGGTAAGTATATGACATACTTTTATTTATTTATTCCTATTGGAATTTCATATGTTCCAGATAGCAACCAGGAACAACCTGTCTCTCATCTCATTAGTGCAGTATATTTTGTTGCACGGGAATGAGAAAGTGAGTATGAGCTAAACACAGCAGAGGATCATGAAGGGAAGAATGTAGTGCTCTCACTTAAACTGATGGCTGGAAATCTTTTCACCCAGGTACACAGACACACCTGCAAAGATGGAAGTAGGCAACCTATTTATTCTGCAGTTTCTATCACAAAAGAAGAAGTATGTGATTCTACACTAGCTATCCATAGTCTCTTTTGTAATGTAGTTAATTATAATAGCTTGGGGCACTGCTGAACAAGATGACAGAACAAATTAACATTTATGATTATATTGCCTTTAGCTCTAATGCCCCATGAATGTTGGAGCATTAGTCCCAAAGTATTTGAAGAATTATTTTTTCCCAAAAAGAAGATACCTTCTTTGCCTTCTCCTTGTCCTCCCCTTTGGAGCATCCAGTAGAAGAATTGCCCACTGCAGTGCCCTTTGGCCCTTGAGGGAGGCCACAAGAAGACAAACAGCCTGGCCAGGTGCTTCAGTCAGTTGATTCAGTTCCTGCACCTCAGAGAGAAGCGTGGCCTGCTCCCTGTTGGGCTACTTTTCTGCAGGGTTAGTGAGTAATGCTGGGGCCAGCCCAAAGAGAGCCGCTGCGAGGTCAGGAGCCAGACAAGGCTGTTGGGTTGTGGGTCTCCGGCTGCTGGCTTCCAGGTCCCACCTGTGCCTCCAGCGCGGAAGGGAGATGGCCCGTTGCCCCTTTTCTGAGAGCCAGAACCGCTGGAGACCTGCTGGTCATGAAGACCTCCAGAGCATGATGCAGGTCCAACCCCTGCCACAGACCTCTCCTCTCCTCCCAGCTCCCACATGGACACAGCTGAGGGGCATCCGGTTGGAGAAAAAGGGTTTCCAAGGGTCTGTCTTGACACCAGGCTAACAGGAGTGATGACAGCACGGCAAAGCTCTACTGCTAAACTGGGATCAAGTCACCATGAGCTCAGGCCACCACCATAGGCAGGCTTGGTGATATCCTGAGTGCTGAAACAGGAGCAGGTCATGGAGCACCGGCTGCTGCCTCTACCTTGAAGGGCGGATAAAAGCATGGCCTCAATGTGCATATTTTTCTCAAAAGGGAAGCCAGTTGTGAGCCTAGCTGTTTAAACATATAAGTCTTTCAGAAGCTTAGTGCTGATATGTAACTCCCTTTTTTCTTCCTCATTCTTTTTGTTTTAATTAATGTCTGTGTTATCTTTCTACTGCAACTTTTTTTCTTTGCTTCTTCCCTTTCATACTCTTATATCTTCATCATCTGTCATTAGAAATATATTATGAATATTAATCCAATCTCTCCTGCATTTGCAATTTGCAATTTTCAATATATGCCTTGTTTGGCAGCTTATGCTATGAAAGGATCGATTTTGTAGAGGTTCATTAGCCATAATAAACTCTGTGAAACATGACAAACTTAAGCCTTGCATAACTTGAGGGAGAAGTGTATTTTAGAGCAAAGTGAAGGGCTTTGGTGAATACGCAATTGACTGTGTAGCAATGGTTAGAATGCCGACTGCACGGTCTTGCACTACTGTAAGTGTGAATTAATCCAGCCATGTTTTCCCCTCAGTACAGTCTGAGGTGTTACTGAGTAAATCTGGAATCATTCCAGAAAATTTATGTATAAAATCTGTGATTACTTTCTCTTGTTCTCTATATCATCACCACTAGGAACACTTTCCTCTGATACAAGAAGCAGAATAATAACCCAGGTGAATTTTGAGTTCCTGGAGCATATAGTTTCTTGCTAATGGCCATTAGCATGATAAGTCTGTATCTTTCTCGGAAATGAAAGTGAAATCTCAAATTTGCCTTGGTATGTTAGAGAGGAGAAGCACGCATAAGCAAGTCCTGCAGAACAGTGGCTGCATGATAACTTGTTTGGTCTAGTCCACAGGGTGGCAATATAGACAACCCCTTGTGTGATTACAGACCACATGAGAGCTGGTGACGTTACTTCAAATTCTCCATGAAAGGATGCTGTGCCTGTCAAGATCATTAGCCATGCAATTACAGTGATAAAGAAATTGGAGCTAGATGCTATACCAGCATATTTGCTTGTGCAAATATTTGACAACTGTGAGATAACTAAGAATCACTGGAACCTGACATTACCCAAAGATAAGCTTTTCCAGATTTACACTTTGAATTAATTCGGTAGAACACCATCTGAAATGTGTTGTGGTCCTGTTACGAATTACTTACACATGAAACTCTTAGCACAGATAAATTTTTGTATCATCCCAATACAACAGAGATTTTCTTTCATACTGTGTTGAAGTATTCACATATATTTTGATTCCCAAAGGAAGTTCCATTCATTCCTTCTATGTCAACTTGTGTTGTGCTTAAAGAGAAATATGTTATTTCAGCATTAATAAATTAGTGGAGTCTTTATTTTCAAGGATTTATGGTTACCTAGACTCATCAGTTCATAGCTAGAGGCTTTTTGGACACTGAAATCATGATCCAGTTCAGTTGCTGAAAGAGATATATATAGGACTTTGCAAAGCTATAGAACTAATGCTTGACCACAAGTTAGGAAATGTAGAGATATGAAATAAATTAGGGGAGGATGTTTTGATTTTCCTGTGTGTTTTCTGTCTGTTTTCACTGTTTCATGTTCCCTACAACACAACTGCTACGATTACTTTCCTTTGTCTTAGGAGACAGAATAATAATCCATGTTTCTTGCATACAATTTCCTGCTAACAGCCAACAGGTCAATTTCCTTCCCAGAAATGAGAAAGCAATTTGAAAATTCTCTGTTACCACTTACTTATATGTGAAAAATGTTTTTTCTAGTCAAGGAAAGGACAATATATGGAGGCTTTTTGGTCAAGTAAAGCATCTGCCACTTTACCACAAAGAAATATATTAGTTGAGCTACACAGGAATTACAAATGGATAAGAATGAGGTAAAGATCTGATAATCATAGAATCATAGAATCATAGAATGCCTAAGGTTGGAAGGGACCTCTAGAGGTCATCTAGTCCAACCCCCCTGCACATGCAGGGCCACTTAGAGCACGTGGCACATCTTACCACGTGGCACGTGGCACGTGGTAAGATGTACTGAAAGCAGAAATGTAAGATTTACTGTACTGAAAGCAGATGTACTGAAAGCAGATGTACTGAAGATGTATTGAAAGCAGAAATAATGATCTTGAGTAAGGTCACTAATGTAGTTCCTCAATGATCAGTTTAAGAAGGAATCTTTTGTCATTCTTCCACTATTAACTAAGGACAAACTGTAAATGCATGCTAAAAAAATTCTCATGCCACAAACCCAGCAGCACTGTAAATGCTGAGAAGTAGTATAACATTCAGGAAAAACTAAGTAGATCAGTATACTGGGGTGATAGAAATTGGATGAAGTTTAATACACTGTTGATAACTTAGAAAAAGATATTCTGTTTCACGTTAGGAAATCTTTGTTTGGAACAGGTTAAGGAGAAGAAAGGCTTTGATCTAGTGGTTAATCAAGAGACAATTAATTCACAGAACTCATGAGTCATAAGAAAGGCAAGTGGTATTACTAGGTGAATTAGTAGAGGTGTTTCAAGTAAGGGAAATGTTAATGCTTGATTACAAGGCACAGGGAAAATCCATCTGCTTTGCTGCATAATGTTCTAGTTGCCCATGTCAAGGATGAAGACTCTTTTTTTGTAACCCACCTATTCCAGAGAGCATGGAGAGTCTTTTTTAGAGAAGAAACTAAAATGTCTTGCATTGTTTAGCCTATAAAAATGAAGGCTGTGATGAAAAAGTGCTGCAAAGCTGTTTAAACTTATGGGTCACAGTTGCATTAACATGTACTTGCCATAGTAGAACTGGCTATGAGCTGCCCATGAATATATTGTGGTATGAGAGGAGTGAGCTTCTAGACCAGCCTTTCAGTAATATGGAGTTCAAAAAAATCTATTCTGAATCAGCATAGTAAGGCTGCAAAGGGATGCTTTGATGTGTTGCCTTCTTTGGCAGATACAAGATTCAGTGACTTAAAAGGTCCTTTAGATTTTTCATTTTGATCACTCTGTATCACCCTATCTAATGAACCTCTAGGACTGAGCTGAAATAAAATTCCTACCTATCTATATTTTGTTAGGAAACACAAAGTCATTAGGAAGGTGAAAGGATTTTTCACTTCAAACCCATGTATAAGGCAGATACCTGCTTTCAGCCCATGTCCTGTAATGGTCAGAGGTATTAATGCAAATAGAATGCATTTATGAATGCAAAGGTCAGATTTCATAATTCCTTTTATTCTCCCTCCTCTTTGGTCAGAGCATTTAATAAAATATCTGACATATTTCAGTAATCGTGACAAAAATACGATTTTATATGCATACATCATTGGAAACTGAATGTGACAGGGATTCAGACACAGCCTATCGTCCTGATACAAAGCAGTCTGAAACCTTTATGTTAGGTCTGAGGTCAGTGAAATCTCTTAACTCCGTATCTGTTAGGGATACATATTCATTTTAAGTGAGCTTAAATAAGGGAGTGGTAAGGGATTTCATGTATCTACAGTTTATAGCCAAATTATCTCCTGAATTACATTAGCTGGAATCAATGTCTTACACTGAATGAACAGAATGTTCCATAAAACCTTGACAGATAAAGCATTAATAAGTGTCAGAGCTGACTTGGTTAATCGAATGATTTGCTGACGCTTCCTTTTACCACAAGTCTGCACTTCCAAGTTTAGTGCCAAAGGTTCACTATATATAGCTGAAGACAGCAATTAGATGGTCCCTTTTCATGCAGATTTCTAACTAGCTACCTGTTTCATAAACGTCTCTCTAGGGCAGTTTTTCCAGGCAGGAATTTTAAAATATGGTGAAGTTACAGTTACCCAATCCTGGCCTGGAGGACAGAATACCTTCTCATGCAGAATTAGAGACCCTTGAAAAAGAAGAGGCGGATTCAAGACCAAAATGGGATAACAAGGCTCAGTATATGCTGACCTGCGTAGGGTTTTGTGTGGGCTTAGGAAATGTATGGCGATTTCCGTATCTCTGTCAGAGCCATGGAGGAGGTATGTCTTTAATATATCTTGATTAACTTGGCTATTAGTCTGTCTTTAATATCTCTTTGGGGATACAAGGATTGGAATACTTTGTTTACAACTGGACCGTTCCTATAAAAATAATGATGTTTATCTCTTGAAGACCACCTGATGGAGAAAGTTATTTCACAGGTTATCTGTATCGACTGCAGTTTATTAGTTATATAAGAAAAAGGATTGTTTATTTTGGGACACATGGTTGATCTAATCAGTTCTTTCACTGCTATCAAAGTGGTATGTTTTATCAATTTAAGTCCAATGTTACTTTACAGATACATTTGTCTACCTCTCTCTATATTTTTATACATCAATAAACTACTCAGAAATACAATTCTGATTATGAACTCAAACTATCTTTCTTTTGTTTCTTTAACTTAATCTGTGCGTCAGCTGTGTTGCCACTGTATATGTAATTTATAATAACAGAAGTAACAGAACAAAAATGGTTATTGTTAAGAGTACCTGTTTTTTTTTAGCAGTTGCTGGTGTTAAGTCCTTTAAGATCCATGTGTACACTATTTGCCATAAAATTCACTGTGGTTCTTTAGGGTTCAGTTAGAATCAAAAGGCCATATTAAAAGTTTTATCTTTGGTTTACTGTTCGTGCTTAAAATAAGACTTTGAACTAAACCACTGCTTAAAAAAATATACGACATCATGAATATCACTCTATATCCGTTAACTTCCTCAAACCAGTATTGCTTGCTTAGATTTCTCTCGTACCTGATACTTCTTTAAAAAATACTTAATATATTGCAGTGTAAAAGATGAACTCGGGTTGAAATTGGGTGGTCTGACAGAGAAATTCATCTATGCATGATCCTCATGGAGTGTTTTCAGGCAGTTCCAGGAGCAGGTTGCATGATGAGTCCTGTTGACAAGTCAGGGTTGCTGCATGCGATCCGGGCTTATTTACCAGGACTTTGTCATGCCCTGGGCAGTTTTCTGACCGTCTGTTCTACTCTATGTCTACTTTTCATCTGCATTGTATTCTAGGATATGTATACATTGTGTTTGTTCCTTTGGGATGGTTGCTTCAGTATTTTGAAGCACTTTTGTGTTAAATATAAATAATGAGATTTTTTAAAATTGCTATTCCTAGTTAAAATGGGGATTAGCCAGGGCTGGTTGCGTGGAGAATTATTGGTACAAATTTAGGGGCACTTAACCCCAGATTACTCAGATAGTTCATCTGCAAAAGGGAATGCTTTTAATATTAATATTTTTATGACATGGGCTGGTGTTTAGGGTAGGCAGTGTAAACAGAGGTATTTTGCAGCACTGAAAATTCTTGTGACAAGAAGTCACGTCAGCCAAAAAAATTATAATCCCCTTTCCATGTATGTCAGTTCTATTTTGAAAAAAATGAATGGATATATCCAGGATTCATAGCACTCACTGGCTTCTCAGTAAGACTTTCACTCACCTTCTGTTTATAGTTAGAAAGTGGAAATGCCCTATTTTGTGTTACTGATTTATAGATACTTTCTACTCTTCCATTTATCTTTCCTCTGCCTCTCTCCAGCACTATAAAATGTGAATGAAAAATAAACACCCAAGATGTTTACTTGAATGAATCATAGCTTTCCAGTTGGTGTAAATGAACATTTAGAAATTGTTCCCTGTGTATATTTTAATTTATCCTCTGACAGTGATGATTTTTTCCCTTCATTGTTCTGTAGCTTGTCCTTGGTCAGGAACATTAACAGCAGTTATCAAATCTCCCTGCTCCTTGCTTCACTTGGACTCTCTCATTCAAATTTTAGGTAGAAGTCATAAGGCAGCATACAGACATCTGTCCATATGACCAGACTTGAAAATCAAAATCTACAAGAATTCTTTCTATAAATTCTTCTGCAGAACATCTGACATACGCTGTAATTCCTATCAACAGATAACAGCAATATGATCTCTAATAGCAATGATAATAGCAATGGCTGCTTAGAAAGGATTCCTTATCATCGTCACACGTGAGGGTGGAGAACAGCCATGCAATCCCTGCTCTCCCGGTGCTGGAGAGTGTTCTTGAGGTTCCTGCAAGAAGGCTAAATCCACCTCCTGGCACGGCTGGACCCTCTCCCTGCTGCTGCTCACGGTCCAGGCGCCCGGTGGCATCCTCTTGCCCACCTTCCCTCTGTAGCCAGAGAAGAGTGGCTCTTTACTGTCTTTTGGAGAAACAGTTTTGAACTAGAACACATTAAATGATCTGTACTGTGAAAACAGACCTCGAAGTTCTCATTTTTGGAGATATTTTGTGTTGAGATTTTTTTTTCTTTTTTTTTCCTAATAAGATATTCTGGTTTCTATGTCTCCAACTGCCATTCAGCCACGTTCACAGCATTGAATGTGCATCTCAAATTGGTGCAGCTCTCTGCATCATCCTTTCTCATGCAAAGTTGGGTTCAGCTGCTTCCGTTTGGAAATCAGCAGCATTTTCTAGACATTTTAGATAAGTTTTTCCCTAATCCTTGCCACTCAGCATTGGCTTTATAAGGTGGATATCACTTTCTACCCCAGAGGAGTGAGAGTAAGGAGAGTCATCCATCTCTTCTATGTAACTCTCAGGCATGTCACAGATGAGTCTCTATAGCAGGGTAGGGGAAAGCAGCAACATTATGCACCTTCTTCTGTGTTAGGCAAATTTTTAACACTGAGATACCCAAATATACAAAAAGAAGTTGGTGATTACATAGTTTACTTACTTTTTTGTCATATGAATTTAATACAAAATTGTATTAAATATAGACTGTTTTTAATGGAAAAATATAGTAGAGTGAAGTATATTTTCTCCTTTTAAAAATAATTCATGGCTAAAAGCTGTAAAATACATCATTACCACAGGCAAACTTGACTTCAGTCACAGAACGTACAGGCAAGTGTGTTTACCTCGGTGCTTTCACCAGCATAAGGAGATAAAAATTTCCCTTCATTTGATAGCTATCTATCTCTGACATTACATGCATGGCTTTTGTTTAATCTTTATTGAGCAACATGTCATTTAATCAGCTGTCACACATTTTAGTTTCATCTCTAGGGAGTGTTATTAAAAAAAGAGGATGTAACTTTAATGTTTAAACCATCAATACAGAAAAAAAAAAGTCTTTAAGTATACAGTTAGCATATGTCTGCCATAAACATTTCTACTGTGCCAGGGAGAAGCTTTTCACCTCGGTGCATGAGATGATAGTGAACAAAGAAGGGACAATGACCTCAGCAGGCCAAACAGCAGCGAGTCCTTCCTGGAATTGTCACTTCCACTAGGCCACCATAGAAAACGACTTAGTCCGTAGTTTAGCCGTGTTCCCCCTTTATGAAAAAATGTGTGAAGGCAATAATAATGTTTTCTGTTTTATATTAGAAAATCCTAGATTACACTTCTTTTTCATGTTTTTCACGTTCATAAAAACATGATAGCTCAAAAAACATTTTTTTTTATCCATCTCCCATGTAGCTGCACTGCAAAGTCATTGTCCCTTTTTTGTCTCAGTACAGGCTATTTTAGACAGGTTGAGGAAAAATTGAGAGAAATGGATAACATGCCAAAGCTGTATTTCTAAAAGTGGGCTGTTACAACTGAACCCCAGTTCAATGAAAAGAAAAAAAAGTGTGTGTATAACTGAGAATTGTCATCTTGTTGCTCTTGAAAATACACTTATACCAATATGCTTATAGCAAATATAAGTAATGTTACTTATCTTTCAGTTTCTGACATAGCACACCTTACGTGTTTTAATCACTGTGCTACCTTGTGATATATGGCTATCCTTCAAACTAGAAGTGTTTTGGTTCCTATAAGGATATGGACTGTGCACCGTAACTGTGCTAATGAAGGGTGCCAGCAGACCCTCCCTTTCTCCATTTGTGTCAACCACAAACTCACAAATTTATATCCTGTGGATTCCAAAGTAGGAGGGAAGCTGGATAGACTGTGAATATGCAGCCAGATCACCCATCTTTTTCATATGGTAGATGATTACTTGCACATCATACTTTCACCTTTTTATGGCTGCACAAGGAAGGTAACGGAGTCCTTCACCTCACCGCCCTATCAAAAGTTATGTCATGTCTAAAGTCTTCTTTTACGATACCTCTGTAAATATTTGGAGCTCTCAGGAAAGCCATGGAAGTTGGAAAAACTCTCATAGTGCATCGTGTCCCTGCAGGACAGGGACGTGCAGTGCCATTTCTAGGGTGTTGCAGCAATATTTAATACACTGTACTGTCCACAGGAAGAAGCAGATTATGTAGAAACATTGTTCTTCCTGAAACCCTCCATCCTACAAACCGAGACATGATATCTACTCAGATTGCTAGGCCACAATGAGTGCCGGTGCCCTTTGCACTTAGATGCGTAAGCATGCCTCAACCATGGGAAAATGGAGCCCAAAACAAATCATCAATCAAAATGTTTTCTACTTAAGGTGAAACATTGATGCTACCTTTGGATATGTTCTAAAATAAATGCTTCCAATGTTTCAAAAGAAATTACCAGATCTTCCTATTTTCTGCTAGCAGAGGTGATAGCGACCAGAAATTATTATTTTCTGTGACAAGTATCATAAGGAGTAAGTGGTCATGGGTTGAAAGGATTGTAAAATTCATATATTTCCTTAATCAATAAGATTCTTCTCTGAGTGGGAATCTCTGAGTGAGTCAAGTCCTTAAAGATTCTCACTGTTGTCTAAGGAGGAAAAAAGCTGATAGCTCTTCATTAGCAGCAAAGATGATTAACAAATGACCATTAACAGAACTAGGTACCCATCAATTCATTCTTAAGTTTCAAGGCATTCATTGAAACCACTGGAAGTTTAGTTTAAAAGAGGGATAAGGACTTATGGTACAACTGAGTAACAATTAGATCTCATTAGATAATTAGATAGCTATACAGTTTCATCCTATGGTATTTTACTACCACATTGCTACCAGAGAGAAGTGAAACTCCTCATATAACAGAAACCTGTTCAGAATTCAGACTAGGAGATGACAGGATGCAGATGGAAGAAACAGATTCTCCAGGGCTCAGGTTTCAGACTCTAAGGAGGTGTCCTGGGCTTCTGGCTCAAAACAGAGAAAATGCTCTGGAACAAAAATTGGCTTAAATTGAAAATCCCATGTGAGATAGGAGCACAGCACATTTCTGGCTGCTTGTTGGTCCATGTTTTGATAAGTAACTTAATCTCTGTGAAAGGCCAGAGGCTGACGCTGAGGAAATTGTCCCATTGACCCTCCTGCACAGGATGGAACTGTCAGGATATAGGGGAATGGATGTCATTAGTGAGAAGGCACTCATCTACCTCTGCATACACTGGAGATATCCTGGTATATCTGGAAAAGCAAAATAAAAAAGCTCAAGAGCAATGTTGCTTGCACAGAAGAAGGGTGAACTATCAGTAGGGTGCAAACTTGCTGAAGCCAAATCTACACATACTGCATGATGAAGAGTAGTGGTCTTCTCTAGAGATAACAATTAATGCTGAGTCCTTCAGTTTTTCACTAATAAAAGACCTCTCCCGAGTCAGAATTTTTCGTCTGGCTCTCTTTTGAAACCTCTGCAATCTGTCAGTCTCCTTTTGTAGAGTAAAAGCCAAGTTTTAATGTATGCAAGGTATCACTGTTCATTAAAAGTGTTAATTTTTTAGTAAGAAAGTTTTGTGGAGCTAAAGGAGGTAGTCTATAGAAGCCTGAAACTGTCATGTCCATACCACTACCCTTGGTAATTGAATTCAAAAACAACAACAAAAAGTTTTCTGGTGCATCAGAAATTGGTCATTTAACCAGATAAGTGGCATGTGCATTTTCAAAGTGCTCAGCATTTTGAAACATATTTTATGTGTTCAAAGGTTAGTAAAGATTTTAATTAGCATATCTTCAAATGTCAATGAGAGACAAATGAGGAACTAACGTTATTTGAATTCCATCACAGTGGAAAGTAAAATAGCATGTGTGGCTAATTTCATTATAATAATGATCACCTAAAAACAATGATGTTGTTTTATCAGACTTCAGCAAATCACACACATACAAAAGAAGAGTTTGCAATGATCATTCTTTCTGAAACTGCAATTAGTATGACATCAAGAAGACACTCCATGAAACTGGTGGGAATGCAGTACACTTCTTCCAAACAACGTTCAGTTGCCTTGAATTCAAAACCACAGTTTCCATTCTTCAGATTTCCTCTGTCACTCTCTTTTATTTCCATTGCATAGATGGGGAAGAAGTCAGCATGTGTCCAGACTTGAACAGTTCCCATAGTATTCTGCATTTTTTATGCACTTTCATTATTTATAGTATGTGAACAGGCAATTAAAGCTTTTTTTGTATAAACAGATAACCGTAATTCTAGTATGTCTCCACTTTCAAGCATATGACTTTTCACCTGGGTATTCCAGTGTGCTTTTACAATTTATATCTCAAGTCTGAGGTATACTTTATTAAGAAAGAAATTAATTTTTAAAATGTCCTGTACATGTCTTGTTATCATAATTAGTACTGCTTGAGCCCTGAGGCTCAGACTTTTGTTACTCAAGCAAAAAACTTGTTTAAGTGAGCAGGTAGTTATTAGTTATTTTATGCAGACAACCTTCTCGGGGCTGGCAGCCACCCCTGCCCATTATCCTTCTCGATTTTTCTAGGAATCTTACTTAGTTCACTTAACTACTCCATCTAATTTGCATGATTCACAATTACAAAACCATAATATTTTGAGGAAAAAAGAAAGAAGCAATTCAAACAAACTAGTTGTCTGTCTGCCATTTCAAATTCAAACAAGCCTCTTCAAAGTTTAACCTTGGGAAGTGATAATTTGGTTTTATTTTGCTACTTGGGAATCAGAGATTCCTGGAATCAGAGATGCAACATAGTTTGCCTCTTGGGAAATATGTGTGTTTATAAGATGAGCCAAAACATTGTTCAGAAAATAGTTTCCACCAGTATGCTCACCACTTACTTGCAATCTAAAAACCACGTACGGAAGCTCGTGCTTAATTGTTGCATTTCACTGACAGGAAATATTGTTTTTTTAATCTGTTTCAGGAGCCTTCATGATCCCTTTCCTGATTTTACTAGTTCTGGAGGGTATCCCGCTGCTTCATCTTGAGTTTGCCATTGGTCAAAGGCTGAGGAAAGGCAGTGTGGGAGTTTGGAGTTCAATCCATCCTACTCTGAAAGGTGTTGGTAAGTCTGAAGAGGATATAAAAACCCAAACCATGAGTCTCTGAATTGATAATATCAATTTTTGTATTTTCTGGTTCTGGTGCACCATTAAAAATCCCAGAATTGATCACTTTTACCTTCCCACTAATTGTACATTTATAGATCAGACTCATAATGATAAGCAACTATGAATTTTTTTTTTCAGGATCTCCAGGTACTGTTGATATCCTTAAAATGTGTTTCTAATTTCAAAGCAATTTCAGGCTTCAGAGATATCATCTGTATTATTCACACTGTTGTCTCTACAATTAGGATGGCTATTTAAATTTACCAACAATTTGTTTTTTAACTGCTCTGCAGATAAATACAAGAGCTGAATATTTTCTATGTTGGTCTACCAGATTTCACTTCCAATTACAATATTCCAATTACAGTTGGAATATATTCCAATTTCAGTACAAAAGTAATATTACAGTAATCCTTTTTACATCTGAGAGTGGTACCAGATTGAAAGTCACAGCAACAGAATATTCCATGTAAAATGAGTGACACCATCTGTGACAGACTTTGAGGTTCTCAATTATTAAATCTGACATCATTGTACTAAAAGCAGCACCATGCACATAGCATTAAAAGCCCCACGGATCCCTCGCTGCCACACATGTGGAAAAGTATTGCAGTCATTTCGGATGGCTTGCTGATGGCTTGATGAGGGAGCAGTATCAGCCCGCATCCTATACCCTGCCTCCTGGTAACTGCCTCCCAATACTGCAAAGAGAAGACAAGCATCTCCACTAACCTCTGCGGGACCTTATGGAAGGGGAAGACAGGTTTGGTCTCATTTATGCAAAACTACAAGTCATCTGAGCGTCACATGTATTCGGACTCCCCATAACCAAAGAGCAACACTGTGAGGGAGGATACGCAGCTTCCATAGGGACTTACTGCATCCCTAAATTTAGTTCCTACACCTGTCAGCTTCAGTTTCAAAGCAATTTTAGGCTATATGCCTATGCAGAACTCACTAATCTAACCTTCAGATAATAAATTAATAGGGATAAAGCCTACATTGAAAAGAACTCAGTGATTTCCCATTTGGATACTTTATATTTACTTAATATTGACAATGCAAGGACAGCATATATTTCATTTCCTTAAAAAACATTTTTTCATGGCTGCTATAGTACTCATATATGTGATTGGACTTAGTTGGGCTGATTTTACTTTTTATAATTTCCTCTGTTTTTCTGTCCTCATATAATCTAGCATGTTTTGATATAAATTTACACCAAATTATGAATTCATTTTTTTTCTTTTAGGCATAGCAGCAATGTGTGTATCCTTCCTCGTGGGATTATACTATAACACTATCATTGCCTGGGTAATGTGGTATTTCTTCAACTCCTTCCAAGAGCCCCTGCCTTGGAGTACCTGTCCTCTCAATGCCAACAGAACAGGTATATTTTAAAAAACACTGCATTTTGTTGATAGCAACTGAGAGTCTTTCTGTAAAACATTAGTAAAGCATGCCAGAACCATTGTGCTACTTGGGTTTTATAAAAATGTGTGTTATGTATGTAAAGTGTTAGCAATACTTAATCTTTGAGACCAGTTTAGACATTTTAATGAAATTTTAGAAACTTCAATTTTGGCAGATGTGTTTCTTCACCTGTAAAATATTCTCAAAATGCGAGTTTCAGTTTACATATTTATACTTGTCAGATTTAGACAATATGTTTCTTCATAACTAGCATGTCACAGAATCACAGAATGGTTGAGGTTGGAAGGGGCCTCTAGAGATCATCTAGTCCAACCCCCCTGCTCAGCCAGGGTCACCTAGACCATGTTGCATAAGATCATATCCAAGCAGGTTTGGGATATTTCCAGAGAAGGAGATTGCACAGCCTCTCTGGGCAGCTTGTTCCAGTGCTCTGTCACCTTCACTATCAAGAAGATTTTCCCCAAATTCAGGAGGAGCATCAAGCTGAGTGAGGCATTACAGAAAAGCACTTCTGTGTTTCCAGTGAGAGCCATCAGTGTTAGATGTAAAGAGTCGTTTTTCCTCAGATACATAGTGTGAAATGGCGAAATAAAAGTCCATCAGCAATTTTATTCAGAACAGTTTCAAATGGCGGTGAGATTTTCAGAGCCGTCTATCCGGGACTTGACAGGGTGTCTCAGTATTGTGCTTTGAGCACTCCTGTTCATCTGAGTGGCAAATAATAAACATTATTTATAAAAAATATGAAAGAAAATGTATTTTTTGTCAATATCAATGACAGATTCTTCTACTTAAAAAAAAGTCCATTTGATTTTATCCATGCTCAGAAATTCTCTCCATCATTCCCTTTGCACAAGATACTTCCATCTTCAGATTTTTGTAGAAAAAACTAAAAAGAGACATATGGAAAAGAGGTTTGGGTGGGCTTCAAAGTTGATTGAATGATAGACTGTAGAAATAAAAATAAAATCTGGACGGAAATCCCCATTAAAAAATCTCTTTAAAATCTTGTATTTTTACATGAAATCAGCTTCTAGGAATCTGATATTTGCCAACAGTAAATTCTTTGAGGTTACATAACACAACTTTGTATACTACTGTTAATTAACATTTTTTTTTTCTAATAAATAAAAGATACAAGGCATGATAATGATTTTGTGTTACAGATTACATAGACGAGTGTGCCAGAAGCTCTCCCGTAGATTATTTCTGGTACAGAGAAACATTAAACATTTCCACATCTATTACTGATTCAGGATCCCTACAGTGGTGGCTTTTGCTATGTTTAACATGTGCGTGGGGTGTACTGTATGTGTGCACAATCAGAGGCATTGAAACAACAGGAAAGGTAATTTGTTTTATACAAAAGAAAGAATATTCATTATGCTGTTGTGATTCCATATTATACAGACCTAATCACCCTATAGAATCCACCTGTTTCTCCAGTGGAAGCATTACTAGCTGAAGGCATGGGAATTTGATCTGATTTGATTCATGTTCAGATTTGTGTAATTCAGATTCCTCATCCTTATAGATCCTAGTAGAATCTTAATGAAAGATCGAAGTGCTCCAAGGTGCATCAAAGATTAATCAAAGTTTAAGGCACTCTGGCTTTTTTGCTATGGCCATTCTCTTCATATAATTCATGGACAGATTTATTTGGATTTGTGCTAAGTCTTAATATTATCTTTTCCTGTAACCCAGGTTTTGCTGTCCAGAGATACCAGTTAGGTCCAGTACTTGCACCAGAAGCATCAGGGTGATCTCAGGATGTAGATTATTTCTTATGTTCCTAGTGAGAGAGTGAACTATGAGCTGAATTTCAACAATGACAATTTGTCTTGAATAGAGCACTAACTGTCAAACTATTTTATAAAATGTACTGCACATGCTGTTTCTTTTGAACATAGTTTTTCTTAGCTTGTTAACTGAAAATTTGAAACTTGTCATTATTGTTTATCTGTTAATTCATTGTTTCCTCCCCTCATTTCCTTCTGTGTTATTTTTCTTTACATTCCATTGTATTTAAATGTTTTATTTACTGTTCTTTGTGCAGGCTGTGTATATAACATCAACTCTTCCTTACCTTGTGCTCACTATTTTTCTAATCCGTGGCTTAACTCTGAAAGGATCAGTCAGTGGGATTGTGTATCTCTTCACTCCTAATGTAAGTCCCTGGATACTTTATCCTTTAATAAACTATTAAATAGTTCTTCCTGTAATTGGCAGCTCATTGGAAATGAATCCCCATCACCAATACTTTTTAATTATTCTTTAAATCTTTAAAACCTTGATTCTGATGGGCAAGTCCTTTTTTTGAATCATACGCAAAAAATAGGCATCCACACAGGCATACACACACACACAATCTCTATATCAAAATTTGTTAAAAAAAATAGACGTTTGCAGAGCAATGCTATAAAGTAGCTTGAATTCTTTTTCTAGAATGTGCTGTATTCTAGTGAAGGACTAGCCTAACTTTCAAGCACAAATGGTATATAGTTGGGAATACCCCCATTTAATCAGTATAGCTACTATAGTATAGTATAGTATAGTTTAGCTATAGTATAGCTATAAATATATTTTCTGGAAACAGCCATTTTAAGATTCAGCTATGTAGAGACAAGTTTTAATGAAATTTCAAAATGTTAATTTTCTAGTCTACATAATATTATCATAATAATGTTTTCTTTTTGAAAGAAATTGACGAGAGTAGCGACCAATTTTTTAAGAATTTTGAAGAGTAGTGAGTTCTGCAAGTTCAATTATCTTGTTTTAATTACTGTTTAAAATTTCTCATATTCAATCTAAATAATGATGCCATATATGCTTAAAGCCGTATGTCTGGTGCCTCAGGTGGCTGAGCTGGCTAATCCAGTGACTTGGTTGGACGCGGGCGCTCAGGTGTTTTACTCTTTCTCCCTGGCCTTTGGAGGCCTCATTTCTTTCTCCAGTTACAACTCTGTACAGTAAGTAGCCAGGCAAAAGCCAAATTTTTATATCATTTTGTTTCAGTTTCATCTCAGGTCAAGCCACAGTTTATTCTCTGCCACCACTCTTGTTTTCAGGAGTTTTTCAAAAGTTCATCTGGAACTTTTAGTGCCCTTGATTCTCAATGCATGATGTCGTAGAATATTTTAGGACTAAGTCAATGTTCCTACAATCGTCAGGAGTAGAGATGAGACTTTTCAGCATCTTTCCAATAGACACAAAGAAAAGAAACAGTGTATTCCTGACTTTCCAACACATCAGGACTGTCACACTAGGCTACCCTCCTTCAATTACCAGAAGTTAATGATTTAAAGAGGAAGCTGAAAATCTCATGAAACTTCTGTGAAGGAGCTAAAAGAAAAAAACATGCAAATTTGATAATGTTATACTGTGATGTTGGAGCACTTGTGGTCCTAAAAAGGAAGTAGTATTTTAATAGAGATTGTCTGCAAGAATCTCATGTCACAGTGAAAAATCTGGCAACAGAATTCACTGAAGAATTTCAGTTTAGTGCCCTCCTCCCAGTATGGACCATTTGGAAACACCATAAAACAAGAAAGGCCATAGTATCAGAGGTCTTTGGTGGACATGCTTTCCCTTCTTCTCCCTTAAACATGATCAGAAAATTAGATATGATCACATCAAATTCATCTCAATAGTCAAGTCTTTCCCAAGACAAATAAGATAGATATCTAGAGCTTCACAGCCATCTCATAAAACCATGTACCAATTTAATATGGATTCTTAGTCTTCTCTGTCAGATGAAGGTCTCTTTCTGGATCTGCAGTTTTTCCACTTAGCAGAGATAATTTGGAAAGAAGGCCCTACAGTAGAAAATTCTCCCCAAAACAGTTTAGATTTCATAATAGAATAGATTGCCTATTCAATCTTACTAGCAAATATTTCTGTTGTATTTTTCAAAATTAAGCATATTCTGAACAATTTTTTGTGCAACAATCAACATTTTTTAACAGATTGCCTTCTAGTCAATACTGTTTCAACCACATTTCTCCTAAATGAAAGCAATCTTCTATGTTCTCACTCTTCTTTCCCATGAGGAAGACAGCCTTCCTGCTCAGTAATATTACAAAGATAAGGCAAGTTCTTACAGGAAAAGAAATAACCCACCAAAACTCAAACAAGGCTCTCTCCAGCAATATAGCTCTACCATACAGCCTATGCTGGTCCAAAAGTAGTAAAATGAACAAGGAATTAATTAAATTCAAAGTACAGAGTGGGAAATGTTTACTTATCAACTGATGACAACAGGGTATAATAATTATAATACTCATCTAGAGTACGGAAACATTGTTTTTGCCCTTCCTGTTTTGTTTTGCATGAACCATACTAGGAAAGAACAACAGCATGAATATCAATATCAATAGCATGATTTAAGCAAGAAAAAAAGGGAAAAAAAGAAAAAAGAAAGAATAGTTACAAAATTTCTTAAGACATGAGTATTAATTCAACTAACTCTATCAGCTGTACTTATACAAATCGGGAACACAGGAATGTACCTATCCAGCTATAGAATACCCTTTTGTTAATCTTGATGGTCATTTTTTAACATTTATTCTGAGGATGTGTTTTAAATAAGTTCATTGTTTCTTCTCCTTGAATTGCAGCAATAACTGTGAGAAAGATGCTGTGATTATCTCAGTGATCAATGGTTTCACGTCTGTTTATGCAGCAACCGTCATATACTCCATTATTGGATTCAGAGCCACAGAACGATATGATGAGTGTTTCGACAAGTAAGCTATTGAAAAAATAGAATTATAGACTTGTTTGTTTGGCCAGGGCAGCTCTGTTAGCTTGGTGACAATGGCTTGATCAATCCTGAACAGTTAAAGGTCCTGATCCATAGGGTGCCTGACCACCCATTACTTCAAAATATTTGGATTGCATTCAGGATGAATGGGTTCTGAGTGTGTGGATTTCTGCGGTATAACTATTTTGTTCTAAATACAGAATGGATGGAAAGACAGAGAGAAAGAGGGAAAGAGAGAAATAGAAGAAAGAGGAGAGAAAGAAAGAAAAAAAGAGATAAAGAGAAGGAGAAAGAGAAAAAAGAGAGAGAGAGAAAGAGAGAGAAA